>JAAMXS010000917.1:0-21117 GCA_019693525.1 Cylindrotheca fusiformis | reverse complement strand
AGAGTATCCTGGAGTGTTCCACTTGCGCTCCACAGACTTTTCTTGGCTACCCTTTTCCCCGAGTCCGTCGGCATCCTAGTCGAGAGTTCGATCCGGTTTCGACTTATTCTTTATTTGTAGATAAAGTTTCAGAAAGAAAAATATTACATTTCAAAAGATTCGTGATGACAGCATAAGCTGATCATCCACAACCATCGTGATGACAGCATAAGCTAATCGTCCACAACCATCGCGTTCTTTTTCTTGCGAACAGTGCGGAAGAATTGGCCGATCTTATCTTCCACAGTTTTTATATCACTCTCGATCCATCTCACGCCATCGGCATGCTTGAGAAATCTCACGCCATCGGCAGCAAGTAGTTGGCGTAACTCAATGGCAATTCGGCGCTTTTGAATCCTCGGAGCGGAATCGTAGACATCCCTGTAGTCCTCCAGAACATTTCGAAATCGAATGTTTCCTGGATGTTCCTGGAAACCTCTTCCACGTCCAAGTAAAACATCAGTGGCTCGAATATCAACCGTTGAATACGAGTTGAGTATCTCGCAGGGTTCCATGCTCATACTACTAACAATGTTCGCCGAAGGTGTAGAGTACTC
This sequence comes from Cylindrotheca fusiformis, assembly GCA_019693525.1. Taxonomy (NCBI): domain Eukaryota; phylum Bacillariophyta; class Bacillariophyceae; order Bacillariales; family Bacillariaceae; genus Cylindrotheca; species Cylindrotheca fusiformis. The sequence goes on along the minus strand of JAAMXS010000917.1, from coordinate 20,521 downwards.
TAGCTGGTCGACACGCAATCCTGTAGACTTCATATGCTCGAGGTGATCTTCATACCAAGTGTTCAGCATTGCTTGGCAAACTTGTCCACTAGGATCGACTGGGCATGTCGACAGGGAGATACCGTGGCTTTGGAGATTATATTGAATCTCCATGTCACTACCAACGTGTAACCTAGTTCGCACAAGAGTAGATTCCAGGCGAGAATTCAAGATTACCCGAAACACAGTATTGTTCAGTATCAAGTTTCCAAGTGTAGGTTTGATGCATAAATGGAGACTTGTACTTCGAAACGGAATCGAATTCGTCACGGTCATGATTTGAACCTGATTTTGGAATCCAGGATTGATAAATTCTTCTCCTGGTTTAGACGTATCGTAGTAGATTGAAGAAGTACCTTTCATCTGCACCTCTGGAATGCTTGCAATCAAGTTGTAGAAGAAGAAAAGGTTGACACGAATCTAAGACGACATGCTTGGTGAGGTAATAACTCCCATTATCCGCATCGTACTATGACAACAATTAACGTACCACAGTCTCCGCAGTACAACCACAAAGGATATGGCTTAAAACATATATAACAAGCCTCCCAGCTCTGTCTCTATGCTTTGGCACGAAGTACAAGCCAGATCTCAAAACGGCAACCTCTTCATTTGTGAGATCAGAGAGCTCTATTTCTCTCGCTACTTTGTCTTCTCCAAAGTATGTTGCCTTGAAGCGTAAATAATTCATCATCTGACGGACAGCACTTTTCGCATCATGCAACTTAGCTCTGAGGAACTTCAGTCGAAACGATTCATCCTCGACAAAGCCTCTGTTTTGACTAGAGGCAAGGTCATAGTATTGGTTTTTCGTGTTCTTGACAATTTGATCGAACTCTGCTAGCGACCTTCGCCTCGTTTCTTCGTTCTCTTCCAAGCCTTCTCCGACACAATGCAAGTCATCCATTGCTTTGGCTCTCTCCTGAAACGACATGTTGCTCATCTCCGCTGCAAGTGTGTCCTCCAGAAGTTCAACTTCCCTAGTAGTACCTTGCCTTACATTGCGCTGCCCTACCACAATCTTCGACTTTGTACACCCGCACCCACTGAATAAATCCATGAAGCTATCTTGTTCCACTTGAGGCAAATGAATCTGTGTTGATGTTATTGTTTCATTATTTGTTGTGGTATACGCACAATCGGTCATCATCGTCATGCAGTCTTTTGTTTGCGGTTAATATTTGGAGCTGTGAGACTTTCTTGAAAGTGTCACCTACTCAAGACTAAAATTAGCTCATTCGACGAGGTTCGCGGTCGTGATCGCTTCTAGACTTATCGAATTTGGCAAAACACAGTTTTTAAATATAAAATAACCAAACGAACCACTGTACTCATTCCAATGACTGTCTCTATGTTGGGATAAAGTCTCAAGTCGAACTGCTTCTCTAATCTTCTTTCCGTATTCTGCGCCATATATGAATGGTGCTCTGGACATTAATCTTGATGAAAACCATTTTTTAACATATTAAATCAAAACGAACCTTGCATTCTTTCCGATGACTCAGTCTCTCATAGTTGTGAAGAGAAGGGTCAAATTGAGCTATCCGCATTCTATGCCATGAATGGTCCTCTGGACATTAGTCTTGCTGTCAACCGTTTCTGTGTGGCGAGAGAGAGAAATCCACCTGACACAAAATTTCCCGCCAAAAAATAAGTAGGATGTGCTCAACAACAATACTCTCTCTCCCTTCGAGTTCTTTGAAAGCGGCAAGAAAGGCAGAGGCGAGATATAGCAGATTATGAAACATCGTTCTCTTCCTACCGTTTCTCGATTCCTTTCACCAATATTGCAGCAGACAAAGCAACTTCATGCTGCATCTTGCCTTACTTTGTTTTTGCTGTGTGCTGTTCAATCCTACTACATCACCTCTTTGCATTCCAGTATGTGTATCGATGGATTGACAGATGATGGGAATATCATCCCTTCGTTTGGCTACTCTTATTCTGGAAAGAATAAGAACTTCTCTGATCATCGTCAGCAACGTCAGCAGTATCAAGGAGAATCGTACGACTATTGTGTGATCCAGATCACTTCAAAGCAAGGCTTTGTGGAACGAAAAGACGCCAACTTTCAGTCTCCGTCATCCGAATTTTCGCAGTTCCATGTCTATATCAACAAGTATGGGAAGATTGTGGGCTCCCTTAATTTTGACGCTTTGGAGTCTGCCTTTTTGGAACGCCAAACATGCTCCTTAAACAATACGAAATGGCTTTTTATTGGTGACGATGATACGTTATTTTATGACAAGGGAATTCAGCGATTCATGAAGCAACGTTACAAGCAAGAAACCAAATTGTATGCCCATGGCAATTTTTTCAATCCACGCAAACCTTATGAAAAATCATGGTACAATGGCGGAAGTGGGATTGCTGTTTCAGGCAAAGTGGTTCAATTGTTGCTTCAGAATACAACGAAAAACAACCCAGATCTAGCTCGGATTATTCAAAGAGAAGAGGAAGATTGTCATTGTGGCGATGTACCATTTGCACGAGTATTACAATACTTTCGAGTCCGGACCATTCATCAGCCGACTCTATTCTTGGATTCGTGCATGGATTGCAACACCATGGATGTTGCAAACGTGGATATTGTGTCATGCCACGGGGCTACTCTTTTTCGTGAAATCAATCCACAAGCAAATGACAAGGCCCTGCATATGAAAGACCTGTACAGCAACTATTTCAGTGAAGCACAATTGAGAAAGTTCGGCGAATACAAACAGCCAGACTTTTTTGCCAATATGACTCTGCTGGAACGAAGACAGTATTTTGATGCAAGTTGCAAAAGCATATAGCCCTATACTTCGCCAAATCCCTCCTGTAGTTTTATGGGAAAGTTTCCTTTGCAAGGATAGTTCCAAGATACCAATGCTCCCTTTGATGAGCGCCATTCGAGATACTCTCTCTTGCCTTTGCTTCCTATGTGGCATTGATACACAGTGGTTGCCCTTTTTCCAATTAAGTCAGTATCCTGATCAAGATTCTATCCTTTTTTTTACTTCTGCCATTAGGTGACAAGATGAGGGATACCAAGTCCAGGATAAGACATTTGCAGCGACATTGATAGCCGGTCAGGATGAACTATTACCGGCAAATGAGCTATCTACCACCAACGCGTCGTTTTTCTTACGGGCGCTACGGAAGAGTTGGCCGATCTTAGCTTCCACAGCTTTGACATCACTTTCCACCCATTTTGTGCCATCTACCTGCTCGAGAAAACGAACGCCATCGACCGCTAGCATTCTACGCAACTCCACGGCGATTCGACGCTTCTGCCACTTTGGAGCGGTATCGTATGCATGCCTGTACTCCTGTAGAGCATTTCGAAACCTAATGTTTCCTGGATGATCCTGGAAGCCTCTTCCACGTCCAAGCAAAACATCAGTTGCTCGAACGTCCACCGTTGAGTACAAGCGGCGCTTCTCCTCACTCTCCATGCCTGTTCTTGCAGTGTTAGCCGAAGGTATAGAATAAACTAGCTGGTCGACACACAATCCTGTAGACTTCATACGCTCGAGGTGATGTTCATACCAAGTGTTCAGCATCGTTTGGCGAAATTCTCCACTGGAATCGACTGGACATGTCGATAGTGAGATACCGTGGCTTTGAAGAGTATACTGAATCTCCATGTCACTACCAACGTGCAGCCTAGTTCGCGAAAGAGTGGAATCCAAATGCGAATTCAAGATAGCTCGGAAAACATTGTTGTTCAGTATCAAGTTTCCTTGTGTAGGTTTGATACACAGATGGAGACTCGAACATCGAAACGGAATGGAATTCAGTGCCGACATTATTCGAACTTGAGCTTGGAAGCCCGGGTTGAAAAATCCTTCTCCTGGTTTGGACTTATCGTAGTAGACTGCAGAAATGCCTTTCATCTGCACCTCTGGGAGGCTTGCAATCAAGTTGTAGAACAAGAAAAAATTGGCACGGATCTGAGACGTACGCGGCTTTTGTTAGACGAAAGCAGTATAGTATCGTACTGGGAGAACAATCAACATACCGTAGTCTTCACGGTGAAACCATCAGAAAGGCGATTATTCAGAACATACAAAACCAGTCTCCCAGCTCTATCCGTATCCTTTGACACGAAGTGGTAGCCAGATCTCACATGGGCAACCTCTTCGGTGGACAGATCAGACAACTCAATTTCTCTTGCTACGTTGTCTTCTCCAAAGTATGTGGCCTTGAAGTACAAAAAGTTCATCATCTGACGGACGGCGCTTTTTGCGTCATGCGATTGAGCTCTGAGAAACTTCAGTCGAAAGGATTCATCCTCGACAAAGCCTATGTTTTGACTAGAGGCTAGGTCGTAGTATCGGTTTTTCGTCGCCTTAACAATTTGATCGAGCTCTGCTAACGATCTTCGCCTCGTCTCTTCGTTCTCTTCCAAGCCTACTCCGACACAATGCAAGTCATCCATTGCTTTCTCTCTCTCTTGAAATGACATGCTGCTCATCCTAGCTGCAAGCGTGTCCTCCAGACGTTCAGCTTCCCAAGTGGTACCTTGCCTTACATTACGCTGCCCTGCCACGATCTTTGACTTTGTAAACCCACACTCGCTTAAATATTTCATGAAACTGCTGTTTGTTGAGGTTCTTGTAAAGATGAATACTGTTTGATGCGTTCACTCTCTCCTCCATCTATAAACCAATCTGAGCGAACTTTTACAGCGCGTGCCGTCTCAATTAAAGAGCACGACATGATCTCTTCTACTAAGCACTTAATTATTGGTTACGGCAGATTTGTTGTTATGCACATGCAGGATGTGATTGCCAATTATCAATAGAACCACACATATTGTGTGGTATTATTACGACTAATTATGATTCTCTATAGCCAGGTTACAATAGTATAGCTCTATAGAGATGTTGGTGAAGCCACCTTCTCTGCATTGCGAGAGTCCTGCCTATAGTGCAACCATGACCGGATATTCGGGAGTTGGACGGAAGAGGACTACACGAGGTCGGAAAATCAGGCAGAGATGCCTTGGAGGAGTGTTGGACTCTATGGCCATCATCGGTCAGAGCGACAGCCAAGTAGTTGAGGCGGTACAGGGAAATCATTCAGGATTATTGGAGTTGATACAACATTATACCATAGCCAACCCATTCCTTTTTTCTAAGCTTGCCTCGGAATGGAACTATAATCGTTCTTTTCTTGCTATTCGCAGTCAAAAAGCGTATCTTGTATTGTGGGCTGGGGAGAAGGGAGAAGATCTTCTATGTAGTACTTGTATCCTCTGTCCGTCCATCGAAACAAACATTGCTACATTCCTAGAATCATCCACCTTAGGGTAGAGTCTATAGTCTGTCCGGATTTGACTTCTGTTATTCGGCGAAAGCCTTCCAAATGACAGGTCACAAAGAACTACCAGAAAACGAGCTATCGTCCGTTCTTTCGGACGGTACGGAAGAGTTGGCCGATCTTATCTTCCACCGCTTTAGAATCGCTTTCTACCCAGTTTGTGTCATCTACCTGCTTCAGAAATCGAAAGCCGTCGGCCGCTAGCATTTCTCGCAACGCCACGGTGATTCGACGCTTCTGATTCCTCCGAGCGGAATCGTATGCATCCCTGTAGTCCTCAAGAGCATTTCGGAATCGAACATTTCCTGGATGCTCCTGGAAGCGCCTTCCACGTCCAAGCAAAACATCACTTTCTCGAACGTCAAAGTTTGGATGTGAGTTCAATACCTCCCTAGTACCCGACGGGATAGAGCAAACCAGCTGGTCGACACATAATCCTGTAGACTTCATATATTCTAGGTGGTTTCCATACCAAGAGTCTAGTACCTTTTGGCGAATTTCTCCACAGGAATCGACTGGACATGTCGACAGTGAGATACCGTGGCTCTGAAGAGTGTATTGGATCTCCATGCCACTGCCAATGTGCAACCTAGTTCGCACAAGAGTGGATCCCAAGTGTGAATGAAGTACAACTCGAATAACGGCATTGTTTAGAACTGAATTTCCGTGCGTTGGTTTCATGCATAAATGCGTGCTCGTATATCGAAACGGAATAGAGTTCGCCACGGCCATGGTTTGAAGTTGAGCTTGGAAGCCAGGACTGACAAATTCTTCTCCTGGTTTAGAGGTATCGTAGTAGACTGCAGCGATACCTTTCAGCTGTACCTCTGGAAGGCTTGCTAATAAATTGTAAAAGGCAAAAAAGATGACTCGGATCTGAGACGTACGATTACGCGAGTATGTAACAAAGGAGGATCGGTGAGGAAGCAATACAACAACTTCCCATGGCATGTATCATACTGAGAGCAATCAACGTACCACACTGTCCGTGGAACAACCACAAAGTAAATGATTCAGAATATACAAAACAAGTCTTCCAGCTCTGTCTCTATGCTCTGGGATGAGAAACACACCAGATTTCAAGAGGGCAACGTCTTCTTGGGTCAGATCAGACAGACCAATTTCTCTCGCTACTTTGTCTTCTCCAAAATAGGTCGCCTTGAAGTGCAAAAAACTCATCATCTGACGCACCGCCTTGTTCGCGTCATACAATTGAGCTCTGAGAAACTTCAGTCGAAACGATTCATCCTCGACAAAGTCCATATTCTGACTTGCGGCTAGGCCATAAAGTCGATCTTTCGTACAATTGACAATTCCATCGAACTCTGCTAGTGATCTTGTTCTCGTCTCTTCATTTTCATGCAAGCCTTCTCCAACACAGTGCACGTCATCCATTGCTTTGACTCTCTCTTGAAACGAAATGTTGCTCATTTCAGCTGCAAGGGTGTCCTCCAGGAGTCCAACTTCACTGGGTGTGCCATGGTTCACATTGCGCTGTCCTGCCACGATCTTCGACCTAGTACACCGACATCCGCTTAAGAATTCCATGAGGCTGCGAGGCTGCACAAGAAGTAAGATCTATGGTCCCAAAGGAATTTGTGTTTGAGTAATAAACTCCGTGTTTTCGTACATTTCCACGAAGTATTTCGATAACGACATATTAGCGTTGTCCACTCAAGAACAGTCTATTTAAGGATTCCTCTTCGACTTATCATCCCGCTCGTTCCCGAAAAGGAACAAACGGAAATGGATCCGCTCCAAATAAAAAGGGAATTATTGTAAATCCTTTTTCGTCTCATTGCTCTCATTGCCAATAGAGTCATCAGGGGTTTCATTGCACTTGTTACTACTAGTAGTAGCGAATGACCGGTAGCTATAGGTAACAATTCAAAGTCACCACCGAGAAAATGGAACTTTCTGTTTTTTCACCACCATCACCGCGTAGCGTTACTTTTGACTTTTTCGCGACTGCAATAAACTTGCCGTTTCGAGTTGTGCACCATGTCAGAATTAAAGGATATACTAGTCTCGACTCTTCGCCTGCAAGTATAGGCTCCCAACCAGTCAATCATAGATCGAGAGGGGATAGGTTCATCAGGGAATCGTCATATCCAGCAAGGCTCCATCACAGGAACTGTCTGACTGCAAAAGCGACATGGAGCAGATGAAGATAGGTAAATGGCCCAATCTCGGTTGGGCATTTTTTCTTAGATCAAGAAACAGAAGACTGGGTGCACGGGTTGTTGTCAATGATTACTCGACCAGTTCTAGTGAAGCTACAGGGGGACGCTTATCGGCTGAGGCAACTATTGAGCAATATGTCAAGGAAGGTACCACTTTAAACAAGTAGTTTGCCATGGATCTTTACCATTGGCCAGTAGGGCCAGAGAAAAGAGATAAGATATACTAGTACCGTATCATCCTCGGTTTGTTCACCGAAACCGACATTGATAGGTGGAGTCTAGTCCGTCCAGATTTCGACTTCTGTCATCAGGCGATATCAGCCTCCGTCACCGTGTCCTTTTTCTTTCGGGCGGTGCGGAACAGTTGGCCGATCTTATCTTCAACGGCTTTGGCATCACTTTCCACCCAGTTTGTGCCATCTAGCTGCTTCAAAAACCGAATGCCTTCGGCCGCTAGCATCTGTCGCAACTCAATGACAATTCGACGCTTCTGATTCCTTCGAGCCGTATCGTATGCATCCCTGTAGTCCTCCAGAGCATTTCGAAATCGAACATTTCCTGGATGATCCTGGAAAAACCTTCCACGTCCAAGCAAAACATCACTTTCTCGAACGTTAACCACTGCATATGAGTTCAGTATATCCCCTCTTTCCATGCTTCCCCATGCACTGTTAGCTGAAGGCAGCGAGCCATCTAGCTTGCCGACACATAGTCCTGTAGACTTCATATAATCTAGGTGATTTTCATACCAAGTGTCCAGTATCTTTTGGCGAATTTCTCCACTAGAATCGACGGGACATGTCGATTGTGAGATACCGTGGCTTTGGAGCATATATTGAATCTCCATGTCACTGCCAATGTGCAACCTAGTTCGCACAAGAGTCGATTGTAGGAGCGAATTCAAGAAAACTCGAATAACGGCATTGTTTAGAACCAGGTTTCCGTTTGTAGGTTTCAAGCAAAAGTGGAGACTTGTACATCTGAATGGAATGGAATTCGCAACGGTCATGGCTTGGAGTTGAGATTGGAAGCCAGGATTAACAAACTCGTCTCCTGGTTTAGATGTATCGTAGTAGATTGCAGAAATCCCTTTCATCTGTACATCTGGAAGGCTCGCCAACAAGTTGCAAAAGAAGAAAAAGTTGACACGGATCTGAGACATGAAGTTATGTGAGGAATCCTTTCTTTTTCTTCATGCGTATCTTACTGAGAGAACAATCAACGCACCAAAGCCTCAGTGGTACAACCAGAAAGGAGATGGTTTAAAATATATAGAACAAGTCTTCCAGCTCTGTCCCGATGATTTGGCACGACGTACAAGCCGGATCTCAGAAGGGAAACATCTTCTTGGGACAGATCAGACAGCTCAACTTCTCTTGCTACGTTTTCTTCTCCGAAGTAGGTGGCCTTGAAGTGCAGAAAGTTCATCATCTGACGGACAGCTTTTTTCACGTCATACAATCTAGCTCGGATAAATTGTAGTCGAAACGTTTCATCTTCAACAAAGCCTCTGTTTCGACTGGCCGCTAGGTCGTAATATCGGTTTTTCGTGGCCTTAACAATTTGATCGAACTCTGCTAACAATCTTCGCCTCATCTCCTCGTTTTCCTCCAAGCCTTCTCCGACGCAATGCACGTCATCCATGGCTTTGGCTCTCTCTTGAACTGAAATACTGCTCATCTCGGTGGCGAGCGTGTCCTCGAGAAGTTCAACTTCCCTAGTAGTGCCTTGCCTTATTACATTCCGCTGCCCTGCCACGATCTTCGATGATGCACACCCACATCCGCTTTTAAAGAAATCCATGAAAGAACCGCTAATTCGGGCTCCTCAACAAAGAATGACGCTTGGTTACGTTTCATGTCCCTACGGAATTTGTGGTAGAAATAAACTCTGCTCCTTCTTTTATCACGATACACAGCTACAGTACTAACATATGTCCGTGTCTGTTCAAGACTGGAAATATTCCATTTAAGGAGTTCACTTACATAGGAATCCTTTTTGACTTATCATCCGCTCATTCAACAGGAGAAAAAGAACCGACGGGAACAATAATTCTCTATTCTTGGTGACTCGAAGTGATCACAATAAAGTTATCAGCTTCATTACATTTTATAGAATAGCCAAAAGACTACAGTAGTAAGAATCGGGATGGATCCGTTCAACTTCAACAGAAAGAACACCTACGCACTCGTGAACACACATTCTTTGACTTCTTTGGCTCCGAGAAACAATACCACCTAAACCTTGGATCTTTCCCACAAGGATAAAACCAACGTTTTTATTATCGACTCTTTCGTTGTCACTTCAGAGAAATTTCTTTACGACACTACATAGAGAGATACTCCTGCTTGCTGTCAACCGTTAAAGCATCTTGTGGTGGTGGGAGACAAGTGATACGATCGACGAAGTAAGGATAGGCATAGCACATCGAACGAGTCGTTCGCATCTCTCTCTGTAGTTGATACGCGCCATGGGCTAATTCTGTCCATAGCAAGTGCTAAACAACAAGCTGGCTTGCTTGTGCTCGATATTGTTTCTCCCCTAAATGGCACCACTGACCTTCCTGGAGTGGTGATCCACTAGCATACGTCACTGATAATATAGATTTTCATGGAGGAATGTGTGTGTAACGAGTGATTCATCCCAATCTAAGCAAGTTGACGATGGTTACTGTGTCCATCCATTGGGCTCGCTGAGTTTCGACAGCGCCATCGACATGATATCCTATCACCACCATTCCATCACCCAAACTAATTATCCTACTACCAGACCATGGGTCGAATCTACTTCAGGATTGGATGGTGTGGTGGTGATAGCGGCAGTTTAGAATTGCTACTTATCCCACTACTAGCGTAGCAATGAGAGTTAAGGGATGTGCAAAAAGTGGTGGCTTATAATGGCACGAACGTATCATTGCTTGACATTGGATCATAAGGCATGCATTGGTGGCCACGAATGGATTTGCGATTTTGTTCCCATGTGTTGGGAGGAACTATATGAAGCGGGTAGGCAAGATCCGGGAAACTTCTTTTTGAGAAGTCTCATTCATCACCACTGCCCGACCCCCCTCTAGGATTCCAAACAAAACCGGCATCGCCCAATAATTTCACGCGTTCTAGAGTCAAGTGAGATTGTTTTCCTTGTTGAAGCATCTGGTACTGCCTTCGTTGGCACTTGACCCATGTCGCCAACTTTTGATTGTGTGAGTACTTGTACGGTACACTGCAATGGTCGTGGTTCCGCTTGAATTCGAGTAGCTCCTCAAACCGAGTTTGCCATACGAGTCCCTGTGCGTCCCATACAAACCCAATTTCATCAAGCTTTCGAATCCGATCTTCGGATATGATCCCTGGTTTGTGCTTTCGATGATATCGCTGCCGTTTTACCCATTGTGACAAGGACTCTTTTGGCTCGCACTTCTGCGGAACACGACAATGGCCATGTTTTCCCTTGAAGGCGACAAGTTCCTGATAGTGCTGGTTCCATTTTTGGTCGTATGTGGCTTGTCTTGGAAGGCAAACTGAAGAATCTATGTTGCTCTGCTCCGTTGCCCTCTTCTTCACAGGTGTCTGGATTTGATGTATCATGGCTTCGTCCCTGATACGCTTCCTAGTTTCAGTCGCAACAGCCGGCTGTGATGGCATTGCGGAGCCAACAAACAGTTGCTTGTCATGCTGTTGGGCTGCGGCTTGGGCTTCTTCAAATGATCTCTTGACCATGATTTCCAGGTAAGCTTGTGTAATAAAACGGCTGTTTGAATCCATCATATTCCCTTGCAATGCATCTGCGGAGGTACAAGAAGAAATACTAGTAGTTTCAGTAGAAAGAGATGATGTGTTAAAGGCATTCGGATTCAAGGAAGCTGTCGCCAAGGATACGAGATTGAGTAATCCTGTTGCTGGATTTGCCTTGGACGTGTTCTTGTTCAGAACGTTGTTTCCTGAGCTAATGGCTTCAGCCATAGCAGGATTAGGTTGCACTTCCTGTTGAAGAGCATGCTGCGTTCTTTGACAGATCAAATTCAAGACTGCACTACTATCAGATTGAAACTGTGATCGATCTGATAGCATTGGATTCATCTGCAGCGAGATATTGCTCTCATCGGCAAGAATGGAATAACCTTGATGCTTCGGGCATTGCTGCCCTTGAGCCGAGTCTCCAAAAGAATCTGAATAGTTGGATTGGAACGTCATTGAAAGATCGTCGGTGCAATTACTCCCTGCTGTTTCAGCGAATAAGTGATGATGGCATGAAGCAATTTCAACAGCTCAAAACCATCTGTTTTTGAACTTGTGGCCATCTGACTGTTGCAACTTCCTACAGTATGAAGCTGACAAGTCTTTTCTCCAGTTGTCCGATCGTTGCTGTTCTGAGAAGTAGTGCAGGTTCTATGATTTATAGCATTATGGAGTTTGATTTAAAAAGTCATCCTTCAAAACAGACAGGTGTGTACCATTCAACACGGGTTTCATAAACGTGTTAGTAGCACAAGAAAAAAAATATGATTCTTTCATGCGTCATTCTGTTTGCGCCATGCGATCTGTTGCTCCCACTGTTTTCTGATCATGATGAGCAAAAGAGTAGAAGGGCCACGATTGAGCTGTGTACAAAGGACACCACAGACAGTGGAATTTAATTTGTTTCAGCAGAACTTATTTCTTTCGTTTCTGTCCTATGTAGCCGTGAGTGTTGTGACTATGCTATAATTCGCAATTCGCAATCAAAATTCGCTTACAATAGCACATTGAGAAGTCGTGGTTCGTGGTTGGTGATAGTCACATTGAGAATGCGGTTCAACGACGGAGGACGACCAGACCAAACGCTCTTTCACCAAAACGAGTGCCATGCTCACTGTGTGTTGGGTTTTGATGAATTCTTCAAAATTACTGTCTGCAAAGCTGTGATAATTCTTTGTGATGGCATGTATCTCGCAAGAACTTCACCAAGTCAAGACGTTTTTCCTCAACGGATGGAACAAGAACAAAACCATTTTCTCTTTGTGTGTGGTATTCTACTAAGTAACATCATCCTAGGGATTCCGTCTGGTCGTCTTCCAAGGGATTTTGGAGAGCCTCCACGTGTCAATGACGTCATTGTGACGTGAACTCAACTGGTCCTCGTCATTCCATGACAATAGGGTCACCAAGCAATCAGAAAACCAGAAAGCTGATACCATTGCAAAGTTTGGGCCGCATTTGCTGATGGCGAAGAACGTTATTCTAAAGAGTTGGTTGGCTTCAGGAATCAGCCGCCATCCAGGCCTCTTTCCTACAAAATCCCCTGCTGTGATGCACCCTCTTTGTCAACAAGTTTTTTCTTCCTTAAACCGATTCCAGACCCTCAGACTACGAACAGGAGGAGGAGGTACCAAATAGTTTCCTGATTTTGTTGCCTTCAGACTACGAACAGGAGGAGGAGGCACCAAATAGTTTCCTGATTTTGTTGCCTTCAGACACCATCATGCCTCCCAAGTGTTGTGTTATGCTACTAGCGCACACTTACAACCGCGCATCCACATTTTGTTCAATGACGGCGACAGCAGCACAAGTGGTGGTATTGCACTTATCACGAGAGAATTATGCTTGAAGCTGCAGCTGTCGATAGGGTAGCCTTTGAATCAACTATCAGAGTACTCTGATGTCAACTACACGCCCATCCACAACAATATACCATCAGTCAATGACCCGGCATCTCATCAGTTTTTCAGGACGACTTGCTGCTGTGTTATCCAGCGCTACATTATACAGACTCAACGGAATGTCCTATGGCAGAGATTGGAGCAGCAAGTAGTGACAACATTGGCAACGGTTGTTCCAGCTGATTCCAGGTCTTGAAGATAGTATTGATCTTGAGCACCAGTGACAAGCAAACGAGAGTCAAAGCCAAAGTTTCATATTTGGCATCGCTCAGTCAAAACGGTTCAGCCGAGAATATGCGGGGGATGAACCTACTCTGATGGCCAGCCACTGCATCTAAACCAGACGCCAGCATTGTACATTTCAAGGGCAGATGGGATTGGCGATGCAATGACGAAAAGTGCAAGTCTTCCATTCGTACATTGGATTCATTGGCTTCGTACTCTCCCTCGCTTCAACCTCTTGGTCGAACTCAGTCTGCCATGACCGGATAGGTTAATTCTAACTTCGATGGCAGGATCTCCAGCCTGAACAGGCCATTTTTGTGGGCCTTGGGTCTGTCGTACTTGTCCCACGGCTCCTGGACCGCTAAGAGCATTGGTTTTCTGTGGGAACAAAGAAGATTGCATGACATTGACTATTCAGCAAAAGAGACGGGGTCAGTGACTCCTTCTCCAGATCCGGAAGGTACAATCCCGTTGGCAGGATACCTGTCACTGCCGCAGTCAACATCTGTTGGCCCCTGCAGCAGTGGAAGATGAATGGAAAGTTGAAAGATATCCTCGCACACGGAACATCATCACCGCAAACTTCCAGATTGGGGCAGCTGCGATTCTTCAGGCCAGAACTACCTACATGACTGGTTTACTTGAGGTAATTCACACACGTGGTTCAGTTCTTTCACCCCCAGTGTGCCTTCGGCTGAAAATGGATCTCGACGCACCAAATTGGATTTCTTCACTCCTGAAAATACTACTATGACACCAGGAATTTCCATATAGTGCAGGGTACTCTGTGACTTCAATCTCCTCATCAGTGATGGTGGGGATAGCGGTGTATACAGAAGCCCTGTATACGCTATATATACTATATTAAACCTCCTTTACAGGCTCCTTATATACTACTTATGCCATTTTTTTGAAAAAGGACTACGGTGCCTGTCTGACGTATTTCGATCCAATGACCCACTTGACTAGAAAAGCCCCCCCAACATACCAAGCAACTTCTCTTTTCCAAAAATAATCCGCCAAGGTCATCTCCATATGAACCCTGCCAGGAGAGTTTTTCCGAAGTTTTCATAATTCCTATATGTACCATTTATATACGATTTTCCATTGGGCATTCTTGGAGACTCTACTCTGTCAGAGAATGTACCACAACGCGATCGGATAGTGGAGGACACGAAGACCGCGAGCTGAGATGCAGCATCTCGCTCTCTCATGAGGGATTAAAACCCCACATCTCCAAAGCCTATATCACATCCTCTCTACAGGCAAGTTCAGCAATAAACAGTGCTCGAAAATGGCGGTGCGACGAGACTCGCTAAGTCTCACCAAAGTCTTTCAGAGGGAAGATCTGGAAGTGTTTAATGTCCTGAAGAATCCTGTATGGGTTCTGGACGCCGAGTTTAAATGCATGTACTGGGGAAACGACGCGGCGTTGGCAGTCTGGAGCGCCTCTACCTTGCAGGAGCTGATTGACAGGGACTTTGCAACTGATATGAGTCCTGCCACTGAAAGTCGGTTGGAGGACTACCTTGCTCGATTTAGGCAGGGCGAAGTGATTTCTGAACAGGTAAGCTTCTCCTGAATATTGGCATATGTTGACTTATTGACAAAGGGTGCATTGTCCCTTCTTACCCTTTATCACATGTTTGGATAGTGGACGGTTTATCCCAATTTTGGAAAGGAGGGCCCCAAAACAATAAATTGCGTTCATTCCGGAATATGGATAGACAATAATCGACTGGCAGTGTTGGTCGAAGCTGTATTCATACCGGAGTCAGGGAGACCATCCGAAGAGGTTGACCAGATGGGAGTGCGAGGTGTCGAAATGCTCCGACAATTGCCCGTTGTAGTTAGACAATTTGATGTCAATGGGAATATAATGGATCAAAACGCGGAGGCAATGAAGGAATTTGGCCCTGCCAAGACAAATCGTAAACCAAATGAACCATGCGACTTCATCAGAAGCTTTGAGAGTGAAGAACTTGGAGCAAAAATGTACAAGCAAATTCAAGAGACACAGGACTGTAAACTCGATGCAGAGCAAAGCTGTATGGATGGGAAGAAATGGTTTAGCATCCGGCTTCGACGAGTGAGAGACCCAGTCACGAATTCAGATGTTATTGTATACTCGGGCAGGGACATATCTGATATCATGGAGCGAGCGAAAGAAGAAGCCGATCGAATAAGCATGGAGAGAAGTGAATTCTTTGCTGTCATGGCGCACGAGATTAGAACCCCGCTCCATCAAATCAATGGTTTCATTGAACTGCTTGCACGGACATCTTTGACTGAAGAACAAAAGGATTTTATTACAGTTGTGCAAGGGTCAACGAGTGCCTTGATGGCTATTATCAACGACCTACTTGATTTCACTAAAATAGAAGCAGGGAAACTGGCTCTGGAAAATATTCCATTCGAGGCACGGGGTGTTGTCAACGGGTGCATCGCGGCAATCATGCCGCAAGCTGATGATAAAAAGCTCCAGGTTGTTGCTCATATTGCTCGACAAGTTCCATTGAAGCTACAGGGGGACCCGAATCGACTGCGACAAATAATGAGCAATCTACTTTCCAATGCAGTGAAATTTACCAAAGAAGGGACGATCTCAACAAAAGTCACTCGGCTGGACAATGACGCGGAAGGCCGCGTTGTGGTCAGAATCGAAGTATCCGATACTGGAATTGGGATTAAGAATGTCGAGTCAAAGACAATCTTCAATGCTTACCAGCAAGCGGATGCATCTACCTCTCGCCACTTTGGAGGGACCGGGTTAGGGCTTGCCATCTGTGACGCCCTTGTGAAAGCAATGGGTGGTAGAATTGGAGTGGAAAGTGAATATGGCAAGGGATCAACCTTTTGGTTCGAGCTTCCGTTTCAGCGCTACCTGAAGAGATTCTCTGGGAACGAATTGTCGAATGAAAACGAGGTAGAAGACAAACGGTGTCTCCGCATTTTGATGGCTGAAGACAATAAAGTAAACCAAAAGCTCGCATCGGCCATGTTGAAGCGGTTGGGGCATACCGTTCATGTTGTCGAGAACGGCGAAATGGCTGTGAGCGAAATTGATTTACGAAGACAAGATTACGATGTAGTTCTGATGGATATCCAAATGCCTGTCATGGATGTAAGTTTCTTTTGATCTTTGGTTTGCTTGGAAAGACGAAGGACTTGTTTTTCAAACCCCCATTGTCGATTTCAAATTGTACAGGGTATTGACGCAGCTAAGGAAATCCGCAACCATGGCTTCTCTTTTCATGACTTGCCCGTATTGGGACTCACTGCTAGCGTGCAGAGCATAGACTGGCACGAAGTTGGAATGAATGATTGCATAAAGAAGCCGGTTCGGATGAATGATCTGAAGCAGGCCTTGGCAAAGAATGTCCCTTGCAACAAATCAAATGGGGTCCCTGCTTGCTAGGATATGGTGTCGCCGGTATGGCTGTTCTTGCAGGGGGGCATGCACTTGGCGGCACTTCCTCATTTGTGTTGTTTGACAATATACTCATCGAGATTCGTTTGCTGATAATGCAATCAGCACAAAGCCTTATCACAGGAGTACAAGGATCAATATAACAAATACTGTAGTAGCATATGTTAGTCCTTCGACGACATGACAAGGAATGTCGAAGCGTTTGAGAGCTGCCGGCGGAAGATACCAACCGGAAGAAATGTGATGGTGATGGAGTTATTATTCTTGTTCTGCAAGTGAGAAATATATTGGGGGGCATATGCTGTATTGGGGGGGATGGTTTTCTCCGTGGTATCGGATAATCTAGGCTTCGACTTCGGCTACTGAAGCAACTTCAACTTCAACAGAAACCAGCTCCAGAAAAGCGAAGGCGTCGAATTTGTCATTTCACGTCAGTGCGGAAGATAGTTGGGTTGGTGCAATTTTACAAACCATTCGTGCACTCACTATAATTGACCTGCAACAGCATGTCCAAGTTTCATCCAGGATTGAAGTTGAAGAACAAGATATATTCTCCATTGAAGAAGCTATTGCCTAGTAGAAGGCAAGTAGATGTACAACGTACATCATTTCACAATGGTGATTTGAGACTATTTCATTGCATAATTCCAATGCAAGCAGCAACAGGGATCTATTATAGCGCATATATATTAGTCTCTAGTGGACGAGATGACACTGACGTGGAGTAAAAGGGCTAGGAAAGACTGATACAGATGAAATAAGTGTTAAAAAGCCTTTCCCCAAAGGAGGACAGACACATATACCACTGGGGGGAAATAGTTTACTCCGAGGTATCGGAGAATCTTGTTTGTATCGTTCGTCTACTGTATGGCTTTGCACTTTGCACGTGAAGCAACTTCAACTTCAACAGAAAAAGGAAAAGCGAACGCTGAAAACACTCTTTTTTCTCTTTGCACGTCAGTGCAAGGAAGTGGCCACCAGTTCCAAAACTGTCACAATATACTATGAATCGACCAACAACACTATCTACTACTGTCAACACAGCATGACACCCCAAATTCGAGACTCCTTTGTGCCCCTTTCATCATCGATGGATTGTTGTAGAGAGACAATCAGTCGTCCCGCTTCTCCTGCATTGCTTTCTGGCAAAGTTCATCAATCACCAGCAGTTCTTCTCCGACCAGGAAAGAAGCGAAAGTTGATGTCCACGCGAGTATCATCATGCTTACGATTCAGCGAAGATCTTCCAAGCACTTCCTCTTCAACGGTTGAAGACTTAACAGAAGATGAAATCCATCGTCTCTGGTACCAGGATGATGAAATCCGAATTTTACGAAAGGATGCCAGGAACTATATTCGGGGTAAGGAGGTTCTCGAATCTCGCGGATTTGAACGTTTCGATCTGGACCGGGTCCGAAACAAGGATCTGGCTCGCAAGTGCACTTTGAAGGCATTCCAATGTGGCTTTGATTCCAATGATCTCGCCAATCTCGCCAGCGAATGCACTGCCTCTGCCAGACAGCAAGCCCTCTTGACAGGCGCAACCGACTATTGCATTGCCTATCATGATGATCTAAACTGTCACTGTCTACAGATTGCAGATATCCTCTCGTCAGGGATCGAGCAGTCATCCGATATCAATAGTATGCTTTGTACGGAATGAGACAATACGAGTCCTATTGTTCTGTAAATATATCGACCAGCTTTTTGCGCCTAATAATAACATTGTATGCAATATATCCATTCAACTAATTTTAAACTTTGTATCACGCTATAGCTATACTATACAATGTTGATCTTCAAGGCCACGTTTCCCCCTCTCTATAGCAAAGATCCTTGGCGAGACAAAGGTACATTGGATAGCCATCCATCTAATCCATTTAGTCCATTGGCCGCGACCGGGTAATGACTCGGCAACGTTGGGTTGCGGTATTGGTGATGGATACGTTTGGCTCGTTGAAGTTGCAGTACAGTAGAGCTTATTTCCTCTTCTCCCTCTCTCTCGCTCAAAAAGCTTCCACGATTCAAGTCGTTCCTGGATGATCGTTGGTGTGGCGGTTTGCGGCTCTCATCATGGAAGAAAAAAGTCGATCCAACACACACACACACACACACACACGCACAAAGTTTCCACGTGGTTTTCCCGTGTGCCTAATAGAATAGTAAAATCTGTTATTATAGACAAGAGGTCTATGTGTTTATGGCAGATGCCCAAACATGAATTGTAAACCTGCCCTACACGCGTCACTTTTAAATAACCAGGTACAACCTGGTCTCTGCAAAAACCCAGCCACTTTCACATGGAACCGAACACGCAGCACATAAAAACACATCATCACCACAACATCATCACACAACAATGGAAAAAGAGATCAGTGACGCTCATCATTTAACTTCATCCACTAAACGGCGCTTTTTGTATCATCTCAACTAGACAACGATGATGTCATTCCAAGCATCAAATGAGCTCTGCAATGAGTATGATCATCAACCTCATCATGAAGACGACGACTGCAACCAGAAGGAACTTACCTCTGCTAATGTTCTTGGTCCTGTTGATCCATTACCGGAAATACCAATTGAGCAGCACAGGCACAAACGGCGAAGGATCCAATCCTCTGTTGGTGTTCGATTCATGGATACGACGGCGTCACTTTCTTCCTCTACCATCACCGGCAAAAGTACCATCGCTACTGTAGGGTTCCTCACAGACGAAGACAAACGTCGCCTTTGGTATCAGAAAGATGAATTGCTGGCTATAAAATTGGAAGCTCGTGATTGCATTCTTGGTGGTGGTGGTGGCAGTGGTAGTAACAGTAGTCGAAGCGGCAAACAGCAGGGTCTTGATGGTTTGGAACGCTTCGATTTGGATCGGGTGAAAAATAAGGCATTGGCGAAAAAATGCATCTTGAAGGCCTATCGATGTGGATATCGTGACAAAGATTTGGCCAATCTAGCCAAGCACTGTACCGCTTCGGCAAGAGAACAAGCGTTACGGACGGGATATCAAGATTCTACCACAGTATAGTATGGGATTATTGCGATGGTTGTTATGAGGAGGTGGAGCAGGAACAGAACAAGAACTCTTCCTCTTCTTTGTCGTCATCGAAAGGCACCAATGCGGATCATGCGGAGAAACGGATACTAGAACAGCAGTCATGATCATCGTCAGCAAGACAATCTCCAGCAACTGCGAAGCAGGCAGACACTGCATGTGACAATGGCATGGCAACTGTCACATGATAGAACATAGAGAGAGACTAGAAAATATTTCCTTGCTACAATAAGCTTTCTTTTTTGTGTGCAAGGGACTCGGTTCATGTTCGATATAGCAACGAAATGCCTTCCAAGTCAATTTTGTCAAGAAAAGGAAGTACATGAGGTATCACAATAGCAGCGCCGCTCATGATACGGCACCTTTGTCGATCGACTACATCATCCTTCCTATTGGACATAACTTCGTCAATCTTCATCTTCCAAACATATAGCTCCAAACAAGAAAGGATTTCCTTTCGTTCGTAGTTTTCAAGTCTCCAATAGCTCACAACAATGCTCCTCCTCCTAGATGACCAATCCACTGACAACGCCTCGTCGACCGCCTGCATCACATCTGATTTCCAGGACAGGTCCAAGCCCAGTAATTGGCCAAAACGTCTTTGCAATACTTTTCGAATCACCTCGTTAGAGTTTGGCTTCCGA
>JAAMXS010000915.1:0-10746 GCA_019693525.1 Cylindrotheca fusiformis | reverse complement strand
CTTGAAAGCACGGATGATCTGCAGTGTTCACCCACTCGGAAAAGGAGTCCATTCTTGCACTCTTCGCTAATCAAGCGAAGTCTAATCTTCCCATTCGAAGGAAGATGGCCTCTTGAAAGTGCGTAGATGACAATCATCCTGCCAAGTGAATCATCCTCGTTAACGTCAAGGTATGCTTCAACGGATGAATTGCTGTACGAATGGGAAACTTTCATTTCCACCATTGACAAATAACATCTTCCTTCCGCCAAAGAGTCAGACCGTCGACCTTTTCGGAACAGTTATTACACGTAATTTTTTCTTTTGCTGAGACTTGTCCAGTCGCTTGCTCATACGTACTAGCAATAGTATTCATTCCTTCTTGTTGCAATGAACTTCTGTTCTTTCAAACGCTTCTGCGCTAACAATATTCATTTGTTTTTCACATATTCTAAAGCGTATTATTATTGTTATTGCCCCTCAGGCTCTCGTTTTCATATTCGTTAAACTTTCAATGCACTTCTGTGCTACTGCCCTCGTATTCTTCTTCTTATTTTACTATGACACTTCTGTCATGAGTTAAACTTCTTTTTTCTGTTACGATATTCCATCGTTTGTTAATCATATTTGTGCCTACATTCCGTAGAGCTAGTTTTCTGTTTCTGTAGCTTTTATTGTCAACGATAGCTACCGCCTTGTTTTACT
This sequence comes from Cylindrotheca fusiformis, assembly GCA_019693525.1. Lineage (NCBI taxonomy): Eukaryota > Bacillariophyta > Bacillariophyceae > Bacillariales > Bacillariaceae > Cylindrotheca > Cylindrotheca fusiformis. Next base: position 10,062 of record JAAMXS010000915.1, on the reverse strand, counting down.
TCTTTCGTATGATAGATATATTACTGTTTCGTTCTAATCTAGAACAATTGGTTTTCTATTTGTTATCTTTTGAAATGTCAATGACATCTGTCTTACACACACACACTATAGCTGCCTTCTCCGAAAGCATTCATCATTAATTTGACTCCTCGAGCCTTTCTATGTTTCAACCATTGAACCCTTCATGTTGGTTGTTGTGACGATACATTTGCTCATTCTGAGCTTTTGACTTTCTCTTTTCGCTCCTTCCAAACATTCTGAGAAGGCAGTCAGAATGTAAATTATGAGCTATTCCATTATGCTTCTATCCTATCCCTTCTTCCAGATCACGATTAGTATCAACTTCCGAGATGCTCCTCCAATATTATTCGTACTATGTTAGTACCTCGTGATTCCAGATTCACTCAGTCCCGCAAGAAAATTCTACCTACTACTTCTTTTTAGTCTGATCAAAATTTCGTTTTTACTGTACCACCTCAAACTATTGAGGTAGAAGGTATATCAGTCCTTTTTTTTCACTTCCACTGTCTGCAAGGAAAACCCATCACGTCCTGGGAGGGAAAACCTTGTTCGCAATCCTCACCTTGTTTCAAACATGCACCATTCATGATGTCCCATGCATGCCTCCGACCGCTGTCAGCATTGTCTATTCCGCGATCCATGTCATCCTTACATCCATGACCTTTCTTGCTTTCGGATATTATGTCTGTCGCTGATCATGTAGTCGTATGTCCCCGTAAATGGACTTCCCCAATTTGGTTGGATATCTGCTCCAGGGTTGACCTGCGGGACCATCACTGTAACAAAACACAGAAAATGGTTGCAGAAAGCATCAATTGGATCTTCTTCCAAATGGAACACAGTCAGTAAATCTTCTGTCCGTCCGACGGCCGCGTTAGGGTGTGCTCTCAATTGATACATTCGACCTAGATGTCATGGACGAAATGCAAGGAATCACCAAAAGCAACAACAACACAGTAGGATCTGCAACAATGTAACAAAACACAGAAAATGATTGCAGAAAGCATCAATTGGATCTTCTTCCAAATGGAACACAGTCAGTAAATGGCAAAGAAGAAAGAATTTGGATTCAACTCTAAATTGGTAGAGAGCGGGCTGGCAATATCATTACAATGCCTGGGCCGTATTCCAATGTCGATGAACTGACGAAAGCCGCCAAGAACAAGCAGGAATGGCAGCGGAAGCTTGATTGTTGTGCTATAGGTGACCTCAAGATTTATGAGAATGGCACTACATTCGATGACTCTGGAGAGCCAAGCAAACTTTCACTCAACCCTGGAGCCAACGTACCTCCTACTGAAAGCGAGAACAACGCTCTCATTGTGGTAGCTCCAGTGCGCGGTTTAAAAAGCTAACAAACTGGATTAGAAACAACAATAAAATCCGTCCGTGGCAGGGTGCTGAATCAATGGCGCGAAAGATGCTTTCACGTGCAAAAATTGTGGGAGAGGAGGACAATTGGAGCACATTGTATGCCATGGCACACTCCACACTTTCCGTTTGTTGGACGACGACCGACGCAGAGGAATTGAAAGAAGCAGCTGCTGCGGCCGTGAAAATTATGTTGCTGCCTTCGCAACAGCTAGAGCTCGAGAAGGAACGGACATTCATCAACATTTTCCTTCAAAATCGCTGATACTGAGCTCAAGTACAAGGTCGATTTATCCTCGTTTGTGAAAAGAGTCGATTATGTCTTCAAGGAATACTATGAAGCCGTTGAAAACCAAGAGGAGGCAGACCGATTTCTTGCTCCCTATTTTGTGTTCCTTCAGTCCAGCGGAATGGGAAAGACCAAGATTCTCTTCCATTTCGCTGAACTGTTCCGATGCCAAAAACGGCATGAACAAGGAGTGCCGAAGCAACACGATGACCAAGGATCGAGTGAAGGGGTTGGCGACGTGGAAAAACTGAGGCAACATGAGGACCGAAAAAGGCCGGTCGAAAAGGCTGCCGAAGTGGAATCCTCGTCTGTTGTACTAATCTTGTGTCGCAAAAAGAGTGAGGATGAAAATACTGGGAAAGCCGAAGCGAATGTGTATGACGATTTCCTTGACTATGAACAACTCATGCTTGATTTCAACAAGGGCGATTACAATGCTGCCTTCAATCTAGTTGATAACACGCTTGACAACATGATCGAAGGTAAAAGGAAGCGAGTGGTGTTGCTCTTTGATGAATCGCATTATTTGCTGAAGACGTCGAAATTGAAAGGACTTAATGAATACCCTGGTCTTCTATTTCGGCTCATCCGTCTCTCTCTTGTGAAAAAGAGAAGAAAAGAAGGACGGAGGCAAGAAGTTATGGCAGTTTTTACTGGTACGAACGGAGGACTCAGAAATTACCGTGATCATGACCCACTTCCTCATGAAGGCTCAGACGCGAGAGATCGTCAAAGAAAGCAGACAGTGTTTTTCTACAAACGAGGAGCAAAGATGTTCGAGGAGTTCTTTTCTTTGACTTCTATTGGTTGTCTCCGTGATGATTGCTACGGTGGAGAGACCAGGAATGATAGTCATGATTGGGTTGAAACTGATTTCTACAAATCAATTCCATTCGGTCGCCCTTTGTTTGCTGCCATGCTGCGTGACAAAAGAACTTGATGACAAAGCAATGATAGCGATCGTCGAACGTATGTTGTTGATCAGAGACGATAAGAATTGGGAAATGGAGGGCTCGAAAAAGGACTCGTGGATGAGCATTCTTGGAACTCGGGTACAAATGGGACAAACATCGATAGACATATCGTCCTCCATTGTAGCTGGCGGGTATGCCAACTTGGTCAACGTGACTAAAGACACCGCACAGATATCCTTTCCCCCAGACCCTGTGTGTGCCAGATTGGCAATGCGCTTGATGGATCCGGATTGGAATCATGACAGGACAGCAAGAGGTATGGATAAGAGCAAGGACCCTTCCGAGACGAAAGCAACAGGTATGGATCAGGATTGGGACCCTTCCAAAACGAAAGCAGCAGGTATGCCGAAGGATTGGTGGGTGAAGAAGGCCAAGATTTTGTTTTCAGAAGGTCTCTGTGTCCCCGAAAAGGGAGACTGTGGCGAAGTGATGGTGGCTCTCTACTTTCTCTTTTGTGCAGACGAAGAGCGCAAGGCGATGAAGGACGATTACCGAACTTTTTCCGTCCGATTGGATTCTTGGCTGGATCGCTTGGAACACGGTGGGCATCACAGTCCGGCCTGGGTGAATTTCTCAGAACGTCGTGAAGAACATAAAAATGTACCCATGTTTGGCGCTATCCAGGTATGCCGCAACTACCTTCGGGCATTTGACACGGGCTGGAAAGAATTGGGTAATGGGAGCTTTCTTGAGACCATGTACAAGTCTGGCGTGGGATTTTATGTTTTCCCAGGCTGCAAAACGATTGACCTTGTCTTTCCGCTAAAGATGGCAGACGCAAAGTTTGCTCCTTTGGTTGTTTCAGTCAAATCAAGGGCATATTTCTCCCCCAAAGACGTTGAGCTTGAGTTGGCTAGAATGGAGGCGAAAGCAGTAGAAGCGAAATAGAATCGTTGTCTTTGTGTCTTGGTCCTTTTCGATGTGACCAAAGGCAAAAATGGTAATGAGGAAATGACAACAGGAGAAAAAGATGATGAGAAGAAGTTCACTCGTCTTTCGAGTCAAGATGCGTCAGCTGTTGCAGGAGGAGAGAACGAGAATTCAATTTTGACCAGGGTCCTTTACATACCTGGGGGTGATAAGTTTGAAATCTCAGCCAATTTCAAGGATCTTGCTGCAATTGTGCCACAGTCTGAGGGTCTGGCTTCCCACAGCTTCATCATTGCACACGCCGACGCAATGAAGTCCGTGGATGAGACAACCAAAGACGGCTTCTTGAATTCTTGTGTCCGAAAAAAGGAAAATCAAAGTATGGGAGAGTTGGTTTGGAGTATTGCTGGCGTAGAAAGCACAGATGTGACGAACCAAGCGAACAAAAAGCGCAGACTATGACACGATTCTCTACATAGGTGCGGAATCTGCTCTGCGTATGAGCAACATGGCGACAGCATCCTTGTCTACTATATTCCAAGACGATGAAACAAACTCAGCAGAGAACTAGATCCTGCGAATAACCAGTGGCACAAGACTTTGTAGATTAACTGGCTGGAGCAATAGACGGGTTACTTCTGGACTATTCCCTAGGTGTCAGCACACTGTGACTACTTGTGCACTGCATCTTCTACTGTTGGAGTCTGGAGACCGGAGAGAATTCTATAGTGTTCATGGATCTCGGAAGAGCCAGACCTACAAAGAAACCTTTGATTGCATCCTTCCTTTTTTACGCCGTAGGTGTCTGAGTTATTCTCAATGCCTATCGCCACACGAAGGATGATCTTCTCTGCTGTGGCATCCTGCTTGATGTAGTCTTTGATTGCATCCAGGTATGACTTTGTCGTTGTACTTCCATAATGGCAGCCATCAAGGACGAAAGAAAGTTCTGATCTCGATCTAAATCGTAGACCAAAATTCTTATAGAATCTACATTTTCCACTCCACCCTAAGCTGTTGATCGCGTTGTTGGATATACTTTGGCGGAGCGACGAGAGTGATGCTGACAACGTACCAGGGGATCTTTTTCCAGATGCTTCCAAGTGGAACACAGCCAGAACACTTTCGGTCCGTCCGACGGCCACGCGTTTCAAAATACCAAACAAATAATAAGGGGGCTGTTGAAAGAAGAGAATAATAAAAGGCAGTGTAGCATGGGCCGAACAAGAAAAAGTCAAAAGCTGAAAATGGTGACCGGAAAAGACAATGGACAAGATTTATTTATTACATAGAACCTGTTGCTCATAAAATCGTTTGATTAGAGCTATGTAGTCAATGTCCATCAATGATCTTCTTCTTCTTAGTCGCCCAACTGATCTGGAAAAGAGACGAAATAGGCTTCACCTGAGGTAGCACAATAGAAGTGCCACTCTTGATTCGACAGAATTCTCGATCAACCGTTTCTTTGTTGGCGCTAGCTCCGTCGATCTTTGTCTTCCAAAGACGTAGCGTCAACAACGATATAATTCCCTGTCGTTCATAGTTTGCAAGTTTCAAATAGACAGAAACTATGTCCCTCTTTCTGGAAGGCCAATCCGGCGCCAACGCCTTGTCGACCTCCTGCAACATATTGCAACATATTTGATTTCCATGACCGGTCCAAGCCAAGCACGACACCTGGTCCAAGCCACCACCAACCAATTGTTCAAAGCGGGTCTCGTTAGAATTTGGCATCTGATTCAAAGAAAGGTAGTCCATCGGAGTGGATCCAAATGAGTCCCTGAAGCGAATGATGTGATCCAGATAGCCGCCGTTCACTACTGCCAGCAACATTTTCAGGTTCAATGTCTGCGACAACGACAGAAAATGAAGTGGCGTAATACCAAACTCATCCACTGGGGTAGTTGCTACTACCAATGGGTTTTCATCCATCCGAATACCGAGGAGAACCATTGCGTCTTCCGAGGAGTAGTACGACTGGTAATAGCACAACCTGTTCAAAGGAGAACTCGATGCTTCAATTTGCGGCGAAGGTCGGCTTCATCGTCAATAACTTTGCCAAGCTTCGAATTGTCGTACAGCAAGCCTGATGCAAGAACTTCACCATCTCTTGGCATCGCCAGATTCACCAAATCAAAGAACCCTTCGTCATCAGTGTCGTCTGGGTTTCCGTCGGCTATACGGAAGCACGAATCGAGATTCCCTCTAGGACTTCAAGTGAAACCAAACTGAGGACATCAGAGTGGGATTCTGGTTTTCGACAAGGAACTGCATCTGCAAAATGCGCGTTCCCCAATGAAATATGTTCTATCATAGGGTGGGGAGATTTCAAAAGAACTCAGAATTCGACATTCGTAGAAAACATGATGGCTATACCAATCTCGATCACAGATGCAGGTGTGTTGACCGTTGCCAATGACACGCAACCATATGCGGCAAACAAGCCCAGTTCGGTCACTTGAAGTCCCTCGGGCAGCTCCATAAAAACTAAACCGGTGCAACGATAGAACACCATTTTGCCAAATTTCGTGGAACTAGAACAAACAATGACCTTCTGTAGACTTGTGCATGAAGCAAACGCAGGAGATCATCAATCTGTAGCTTTGGTCTTTCTGGAAGAAACACAATCGTTCCGTCTTCACAGTTGTCATCATTGCTTGAGGAAGTCTCGAAGAGAGAAGCATTGCTGGACACGAACTGAACGACTCTTAAAAAACGAGCAATATTGGAAAGCATGATGGTTTCCAATTCTTCTGAGTGTCGTCGGAAGTTGCACATATGCACCAATGATCTGTTGTTCTCGAATACTTCCGCGCAGGAATCCCTATTGTAGCGCGAGAAGCATCTACTCCCAGGTGAATCGAAGTATCTACTGCACCAGATCTTTCCATGGCCACAGCAATAAAGTAAAGATTTTTTGGAGTAGAGAGTCACTTCAAGGTTCGATGCCGGTCGGCAGCAAAGGATGACTGTGTTGGAGATGGGAAATGCGCCTTTACAATTTGGAGATTTTTAACACATTCATCTATCATCACGTACAGTTTGCTTATTATTGTACTGTGTTTTGTCCTATACTCAATTCTCTGTACAGAGTATGAAACTCGGTATTTGGTGCTAGAACAGTACTTCGGCATTGGAGTCCAAAACGGCACGTTCCCACAATAAATGAAAATGTTTCGGAAAGACATGTCGCACGTGTCGTGGCGACACCACTACATAGCTGCAAGTCTTGTTGCACCCGTATAGTGTGCCTAATCCCGCATCCAAGATTCTCAAGATTCGTTGTAGTGGATGTCAAACAACAACATCAGGCTTTTGCCTTCTGTGGGTTTGGTAAAGATTCACAATTAATAAAACCCAAGAGTTGCCATAATAAAACCCAAGAGTTGCCATGACGCTACCACTGTTATTCTTTGCTCTCGTCTGTTCAACGTTTTGTGATGGTGGTCATTCAGAAGACTACGATCTGCAGCCCTCTCCTTCATCTCTTCGTCGATTTGAAAAGGACCACCATGATTCTGCACAACACATGCAGCATCTGGGCACAGGCAACAATCGCTTGCAAGCATCCGAAATATGGGACAAGGTGATCAGCTTGACTGGAAATCCAGCATGTGAAAAGATATTCCAATTTGGTCAGCTTTACTCAAAAAATGAATTTTGTGACTTCTTTGGTAAGTCCTTTTCGCTTTCAGGAGATGGAACTGTTCTAGCCGTCGTTGCACCTGAACATAGCATCGATCGAAGGACACGTGGTCATGTGCGATTCTTCAAAAAAGATGCAACGGGTTGGTGGACTGAAATGTGTGATCCTATTGTGGGAGCAGGATGGTGGGGTGCGTCCGTTACCCTTTCGTATGACGGTTCAAGAATAATTGCCCTTGGTAATGGAAGGGTTCGAGTCTACGAGTGGAACAATGATACTGGGAACTATACCAGACTTGGAAATTTTGGAGAACAAGTAGATATGAGAGATCCAATTCAGGTTGCTATCTCACGCGACGGATCCAAGATTGCAGCTAGGTCTGGCGAAGAGGAAGATTGTCATGTTCGAGTTTATGAATTGGACAGTGATGAAACATGGGCTCAAATGGGTTCCGAAATTGTTGGAAGAGGGGGAGAAGGCTCGATTTCACTTTCGAACAACGGGACGGTGGTTGCTCTTGAACACTTTGGGGGGTTCTGGGAACAAACACAAATCTTTGACTGGAATGGAACGAATTGGACCAAGCGCGGTGTCTTTCCACGGTTGCCTCCGTTTGGTCGCTGGGTCAACTCGCTGGCACTGTCTGGTGATGGCAGCATTATAGCAGTAGGATCACCTGCTCATTTTTATGATGATGAGGATCCGGATTGTGATTCTGGCCTTGTCCAAGTATACGAGTGGACAAATGGGGAATACGTGCAGCTGGGTCAAGACCTGCATGGGACGAAAGTGCACAGCGGGTTGGGTTGTACTCTTTCCATGGCGGCTTCGGGTTTGATGCTGGCGGTTGGCGAATATCAAACAGGTATCCGAGCGGTGTTCAGATATGAAGGCGGTGAGTGGCGTCAAAGCGGGCAAACGGTTGGGACGAAGCGTCACTCTTGGCGAAACACAGTGGCGCTTAGCGATGATGGATCTACACTCGTCGTTGGTAATGACCCGTATGCAGAAGAAGATGCTGTTCACGTCTACGAGTTGGGCATATCGGATACAATCTCTTTGTCTACATCCACCTGGTAGATCCGTGTGGTTGTTGAGATAAAAGTAAATTTTTATAATACTAATGTATGCGTTCTATCGAGAAGCTCGCCTGGGAAGAAATAGGTAAGATCTGTAATCTTCTGGTGTCCCGTGGTGCAGAAGGTGAGACGTGTTGTAGAAGAAGGGGTTAGCAAAGTCAAAACAATAATGTGGCTTGCTCATTCTTCAAATTTTGCCCTCAGGCTAGAGTTACTACAACATTTTCAAACACTTGGTCTCCCGTGTCGTATGCGTCACTAATAAATCCCAAACTTCTTTTCATACTCTTCCGCGATATCTGGGTAGTTTCCTTCGTCTCAAGTTCTCTTTCCTAGCATTGAGAAACCGCATTGCACCCAAGGAACGATCAAAGGTGTCGTTGCTGACAATATAAAAGTTGACATGCATAAAACCTAACAATACTATCGTTGACAACAATCTACATTTTCACATTTCGACGGATCAGGGCCGAGATGTCTACACCATCTTCGCTTTCGTCAGATGAGGCATCCTCACTATCATCCGATGAGCTATTATTTCTATCTTGCGTTTCGTTTTGCTGTGGCCCGTCACTTCCAGTGGCAATTCCACGATCGAGAGCTGCTTCCGCGTCTTCGTAAGTAAGTCCGACCATTTGATTGCGAGGTCCTTTGGAAAGAAAGAACAGCTTTTTCATGGATCCATTTGCATACACTTGCTTTCTCTGGTGAGGTGTTGCCATTGATGAGGGAAACTTCTCTGCAAGTCGTCGATTTATGTCTTTGCGGTCAACACAAGCACCGGACATTTCGTCCCACAAGATTCTGTGGACATACTTTACCTCGTCATCAGTGGCAAAATCTTCGGATGATTGCTCTCCAGGTGGGAAATACTTTGGCAGTGCAACGAACTTGTTTTTTCTAAACTTGTAGAACGCAATCGATCCTGCCTTGTTTGCTTCTAGAACTGTTGCTTTGGCGATTCCTCGGGACGGAAATGCGTCGCCGTGCCGCTCCGGCAACATCTTGGTGAGTATGCCGTGCGGCACATACAAGTCGTCGTAGCCTTCCAAAAACTCCAGCGTTTCAATCAAAAGCTCGATACCCTTCTTGACTCGGGCTGGACTATACTTAGTGAACTCTTGACATTCAACCGAACAATAGAAGCGACCGCTAGCATCTTCAGTGGCGAAGCTGTCAGCAATCATAGCTGAACATACAGAGCAAGAAACGTTTCCCTCTCTGGAAGAGGAACGGACAGCAGTAGCTATTGGTATTTCTTCGATCTGGCGTATATCAACAAGTGTACCTTGACAAAGCCACCTATGGGATGCGACCGCCTCCAGTGCGATACGGTATGAAGCAAACATGTAGAACAACCATTCACTAGAAGACTGCACATAAGCCTTGCTCGGAGGAGTCTCTCCTGGCGGGCAATGAGCTTTGCGCAGTAAGATAATAAATGGTGTCGCTCTTGCCATATCAACAACCTTCAAAGGAAATTGTTCAAACTTTGCTGGTAGCATCTTCGATAAAGGCATCAAAGGAGACGTGGAAGAATGGTTGGCATGCATAGGAAGACAAAGCGTTTTGTATTGTTTTTCGCCCTTCTCCACTACCACTCCTTCTGCAATAGCTCTGGCGAGAAAGTCTTGGATATTGATTCTTTGTGGGAATCGGGCTGGGTTCGTGTTCCGAAGGATGTTGCCCACCAGAGATTTGAGAGGTGCCAAAGTGCCATGATTCTGGCCCTGTTGCTTAATAACCGTTCGCAAAAGCTCGACGTCGTCTTTCCAGCCTTCGTCTGCAGAAAGAGGGCGAAAAAGACTAGCC
>JAAMXS010000911.1:0-168429 GCA_019693525.1 Cylindrotheca fusiformis | reverse complement strand
TTTTCCGTTGCTGCCAAATCGCTTTTGTGGCACACGACCCAGAACCCATTTGGCTATTGTTCTTGTCTTGTACTCCGATTTTAGGTGGCGCACCACGTGTGCTTTTTTTTTCAACGAGTGGTGGAAAATCCCGGATGTTAATTTACTGGTTACCATCCGATTGAATCCGATCTTCCACCGACTTCCAAGTGAGGTCCAAAACTCTATTGGGCCTGGTAGAAATTAACCGTAGAAGATGTGTATACTGATTCCTAAGTGCTTGTTGGTCTTGGGCGAACTGAATAAGTCAGCGGGATCTTGCTTGTTTCGCATCTTTCCTGTATGCAGCATTCGATCAAGTTGACTAAAGAGGCGATGAAACACTAACACAGCTCCAGCCGTGGTGGTCACCAATCAAGAGCAGTTGGGGCGACCAGTGAATGTTCATCGGCAAAGTTCATTTGATCATCCTATCACATGAGAAGTCCAATCAATTGGTCGCTACCATTGGTCTATCGGCCCGTCTGCTTGGCGCTATTGTATGGATCGGATTAGGGCGAATAATACTGATCGGAGTAATGGCTGCTATACAACGACCTATTCGCAGATTAGGCTTCGGTTTGCTGATGCTTGTCATCCTTCTGAAGCCGATATCAGTCCAATGTCTTTCGCCGATAACCCATCATCTTCTGCAAAATAGATTGCTTAACACGATATCAATTCATAAGAGCGCAAAGCATATCAGAGCCTGTACAGCGTTCAATCCATGCTGGAGCAGACTGTCCGGCCGGTCGTCCTACATGGCCCTATCTTCAACGGAGTCCTCTTCATCCCCTCCAGACGACCAAAGAAACAACCAAAGCAACAAGAACTATCACTGGACCTCTCAAAACCTAGATCTTGCGATCCCCGCTTTGATTGGCATGCTGGCCGACCCGATTCTAAGTTTGATCGATACAGCCTACGTTGGTCGTGTAGGACCTATTGAATTGGCGGCATTGGGTGCCTGCACCTCTATCTTTCATCTGGCGTTCAACGCTTTTCGAGCGACGACTGCTGCTACCACCTCGCTGGTGGGTAATGCAGAATCTGGAGAAGAAAAGAAAGAAATAGTTAAGATCTCACTGAGACTTGGGGTTGTGCTCGGACTGATTGTCATGACAGTGTTGGATATGGCTGGTCCATGGTGCTTAAGAACGATGGGAATCCCCAGAAATTCTCCATTATTCAAGCCAGGGATCGCATATTTGGGGACTCGGTTATATGCGGCTCCGGCTGTTTTGGCTATTGTAGTATCAGAGGGAGCCTTTCGTGGGTATGGCGATACGAAGATTCCTCTGCTCGCTAGCTTGGTGGCTGCTTCCATCAATCTTGTTCTGGATCCTTTGCTGATGTTTCCACTTGGGCTCGGTGTGAAGGGTGCCGCTGCGGCAACGGGATTGGCACAGCTAGGTGCAGCCGTGACTTATCTCTACTTCTTGAGAAAACGAAAAATGTTGCCTTCTCGAAAGGCCACTTCCGTGGTAAACAAGATTAGAATCGTGAAGACAATTTTGGTTGCCAATGTGGCGATGGTCTGCAAGCAGGGAAGCCTTTTATTGGCTTGGGCATATGCAACTTCTCGTGCGACTCGGTAAGGATCTCGAACCTTTAGTCCTCAACAACCCACAGAATCGAATCGTTCTAAACCCTTTTTTTCGCCACGTATGATACTCTTGGGAACTTTTTCAGCATCGGCAGCGCTCATGTTGCTGCTCATCAAGTGGCCTTATCATGTTGGGGTAAGTGCCGTATGACTTCGGTCAGAACTTGCTCCGCTAATTTTTCTCTTTTGACTTACACACGTCCGATGTCCTTTTCCATTGCAGTTCGTGATCTCCTGAGACTCAATTAGTCAAAACTTGATTTCTACCCTTTGCTCACAATCTCTTTTTTTTAAATGAATTTGTTAGCTAGTCTGTGCATTAATGTTAGAGGGGACCGCAGTTTCTGCACAAGTTCTGATGAGCCAAGGAATTGGTGATATCCGGAAGCTCAGATCACTGGTTTGGTACATGATGAGGTTTGCTGGCCTCCAAGGTTTGGCGACAACGTTGTTACTCATAGCTGCTGCGCCGTTCCTACCTGGCCTTTTCACGAGAGACGCAAAGATATTGCACCACCTTCACTCGTTGATGCCACAACTGGCGTGGCAACAGTTGCTGGTCAGCATGACGCTCGTAGCTGAATCTCTGGCTGTTGGTGGGAATCAATTCAAATTGCTAGCTACCGGAACGACGATATCAACAGTTCTGTCCATATGGCAACTGAAACAGGCTACAACTGTTGTGAATATTTGGTCACGGGGAATTGTAGCTCTGTTTGCGGGCAGGCTAACTACTGCTTTGATTGGAGTGTGGCGAGTTCTTCGCATAGAGAGCAAATCTCAGGAAAGCTAATTTAGAGTATTATCTCCGCTAGGTGCTTTTACTTAGATGTTCGTTCCACGAACTGAACTTGCAAACTTGTCAGAATCAATGTATCTAAGCTTGATCTTTATTACTATTGCTTGGTGAGGTTTTGGGAGCAGTATGAAGTCAGCTCCGCGTGGCGAAAACGGGTGTTCGTCTGTCCATGCTCCGGATAGGGAGTTTCTTCGAACTTCCGAACAGGAAGCACAAGAACACGACTTCCAATAACCTCGCAATGAAGCTGTCACTCTAGAAAGACCAAACCAGCACACATACCATGACGCAGGACTGAACGTCAAATCAATTTTCTGGCAAAGAGAAAAGGGAAGCTAGCATTGACAATACAAAACGACAAACGATGCCGCCAAGGATCTGGGTACCGAATCAACGAGCCGCAAGCAAATTGTCATCTCATCGAGCTGAGGCACTGAGTTTGTACCGTGAAATTCTCCGTACCGCCAAGCATTTCCATTGGTGAGTCCTTGATTTCGATTGTTGAACAGTCGTCGGTTATCATTCACTTATTTTGTTTGAACTCATTGCTTCCATCCAAGGTGTGATGAAGATGGCATTCCATGGAATCAGCGCCTGAGGCAACAAGCTCGACAGGAGTTTGAGGCTTCCAAAGAGGAGACAGACCCTCTTATTCTTGCCCGTTTACTCGTAACTGGGAGAGACTGCGTCGATAAGATCCATCAAAAATTTAACGAGGCGGACAGAGCGTGCTATGATCGTATCAAGAGAGATTCTGATGAAAGATAATTCGGTACTCGAATGCTATAGGGCCAAGTCTTGGCATTGTTGATTAGAAGGTTGAGTCAGATCCGGTCGATGGTCGGTGTGTTCTTTTACCGCCAGGATAGACGCTTCATCCGTGACATCGGAAAGCAGCGGCTTGATTCGGAATTTCTGAATTAAACTGTCTCGCTCTGCTGGTTTGGTCGTGAAGCACGATAGTCGATGTCTGAAGATACGCCACTGATGACAGCGAATTTCATCTGAAATGTTTGAAGAGTTCAAGCCGCCAGCCATTTTCAACAATCCTGGCAACTAGGACTTTTTTCAATTACATCTATGAGGGAGCTAGTCGATCATCTAATGTATCACCAAAGAGGGAAGCCCCTTATCAAAAATGTAGGCAGTCAGAGCCAGCAAAGGGGCATTCGGTGACTCTTCATTGCACGAAACACAGCAAAGGCGTTGCCTTGAAAATGGCCTTTTGGACCAGGGAATCTTCAGGGCAGGTGCCGTTTGTATAAATGCTGAATCAGATGATTGGCCTTTCCCTTGAAATAGATTTTCCATAGTCTCCATTGCGCTTCAAGACCGTAGGCATGTAGCACCTAGGGGACATGGTAATGTAGATTTCGTTGTAGAGCTCTTATCTTGGTGTACGAAATCAGGGTGTTTCGTAACTCGCCGAGGCATCGTTTTTGTTTTCTAAGATAGCCTTGGCTTTTTGTCAAGTTCCTATTGCACACGAAACGAGCGATTTACGATCAAGTTGACGGATGACCAGCATCTTGGTAGTATCACAGTTTTGCCAAGTGGACGCAATACTGAAACATTCAAATTCATCTGAATTCGTAGAATGATACAGGATTATTAAATTACTGTACTAATTTTCGTACGAGGTAGAATCGAAGGCTTCCTTCCATCTTCCGACCATCCAAGGGTGCTCCGACGGCCAAAAAAGTGTGTTCCTCAAGATTGCTTTCCCTGCTCAATAGCGAAAGAGATGCGCCAAGCGAATCTCCCAGCAGCTTCTTTTCGTCCACAAACTTATAATAAACTTTGGACGTTTCTGGGTCAAAGCCAGCCTGGAAAAGAGAAATCGAACTAAACAATTCAGTTGACTCGTCCATCTGGTTGGAACTGCCGAATGCCAAAAAATCACCGCTGTAGTTGAGTGAAATGTCGACACCTCCTTGATTGATAATGAACAACTGAACAATCATGTCTACATTGTCCACAAAAGAATACAGAACTGTTCGAGTACGGCTCGTGACCGCCAAAGTTCTGCCATCTCCAGACAGTGATATCGCTGTTGCCCGCTTGATATCTGTAATCGGGCTACCATAATTCACCCACGTCCTGTTGGAGACTGTATCAAGAGTCTTTGCATCGATTCCATCTTCTGTCAGGACTACCAACATTGAACCATCATGTGAAAGCTCTAGCTGCTGTATATCGCTCGCAATGTCGGTGACCATCGGGAAAAAATCCCAATTTTGTCGTTCTTCATTGTATCGGAGCACTTGGACGCCAAGAGAGGGTGGTACAAAAGCAACAGACATGCCATCTCCGGACATGCTTACAGCGGTCATTGTATTGTTGCTTTCAATTCCTTCTCCAATCACATGGGATCGGATCCATTTTCCCAAGGATGGTGAATACTCGTGAATTTCAAGCTTTCCTTTATAGCCCAAAGCTAATCGATTCACTTCCGTAGACATAGAAATCTGAGCCGATTTGGGCACAGGAATTAACGTGTTGAGGAACTGAACAGTGGACCAAGTCTTGTCAACGGGGTCAAAACCAGCAACCCCCGCATTTCCATTCCCGACAAAGGCCACCAAACTACCACTAGCACCTCCCATCGACACGGCTTGCCCTATTCTGTCATTTTCATTGCCTCCTTGCATTTTGCCCATACTGTCCATGCCACTACTGCTAGATGACGGAGAAGCAGAAGGAGACATCGTTGACAAATCTATGGACGGACTCAAGGTTGGCGAACCATCGAGTGCAATATCATCTTCTGCGCCAACAGCAGTGGGCGGCGTAGGCGCCAGCGTGGGCGATACCGGAGACGGTTTCACTAGGTTTGCCTCACTGTCTTGTGGAAGAAGTGTCGCAAGGAGGATAATCGAGAGGAGTATGATGCAAAACGCAAACGCAGTCCAAAGGATCCTATGATATGCGGGCGGCTTGTCCCCAGCAGGGTTGTTGGTCACATTTTGGTTTCCTGGTAGTCCCCGTTCCATCGCTTCTGGAGCACACCTATCATCATCATCATTAAACGTAGACAGAACGGAGGTTTGGGCAGAGGTGGAAGCGGTGAACTGAGAAGAATCGGATGCCTTCTTCGATTCCAGTGTAGGTCTTGGTTCGTTATCTTGGCTTGTTTGCGGGTACAACGGAATCCCATTCGGTGTCGTCGTCTTCTCGGGGGGGATACTGCTATGGGACATGGACCTCATATTCGGCGGTACGCTTGTTTTTTGTTCTTCATCAATCGGGTAGATATCCGATGTTGGAGAGTTGCTAATACTGCTTTGAGTAGTAATAGAACTACTAGCGGTAGATGATCGTAGAGAAGGGCCGACTGGTGGCAGAGAGCGTAGTGCTGGTCTAACATTTTCCGTTTTTGACACCCTCCTCGAGTTCTTTCGTGTCGGGGTTGCATCCCGATGGCGTGATTTTCGTTTTGGTTTCTTTCCGCTGTTAGAAGCTTTCACCGTTTTGATGCTAGAAGCAGTGCTCCGATTCATGACAGAATCGGCACTGCTGGTCATGGCGGATGCAACAGTGGCAACACTCGAAGAAACGCTTGAGTTCATAACAGAGGAGTCATCGTTGTCCGACCGAAAAGAAAATGACCTGTTGCTTCGATCAAACAACTGATGGGATAGATACGCCGATCTACCGGTCAAGGGTTTGGACGGTGGTGCTGCCTCGTCACCATCATCGTCATCTTCCTTTCCAGGTCTTGCACCACTGGGAGGAAGCCGCAGTGATATAGACCGTCCGAATTCATTTATTGATTTGGCCATGTTTGCCCGTGCGCCTAAGCTGTGGCGACGATCTCGTTCCGTAAGGCTTACCGGGGCGCTCTCTTGTATAACCGGTTGCCACGGCGTTCGTTTCTTCCTTTCCAATTTGCTGGGGTCCTTAGACCCACACATGGCACAGGATGCATTTCTACCATCGCCATTTTCATAAGAGCACTGCGAGCATGTCCAGGGATCCGGCGGTTCCGAGACAACTGAAGAATCGGAACGGAATGGGCGTCCAAGCAACCCATAGCTAGCACCTTCCGGTATTTCCGTGAACGAACGAATGCGGTTTTGCGGTGGTTGGAGTGTCATTCTATGCGTGATTGTTGAGTTTCTCGATTGCCAACCCTTTTTCTTATCTTAGAACCCGCTGAGCTGTTGGATCTGAAACCAAATAACTCAGTCACTACTAGTTGTTTCCTCTGAAGATCTCTCTAATGATAACATTCACCATAGACGTGACGAGTGAGACTTCTTAAAAGGCGTGGTGGCCCCTTTCTGGAGAATGGTGGTGGCAGAATCTACCTTCACTCGGATTGTAAAAAATCCGTTTTTGTATGTAAGTGCTCTAATTGCAAAGGGAATGTGTATTTTTAACTGGATTGTGTATTTTTATGCTATCCTCATGAATGGAGAATATATTAACCTCAGTCCTGTTCTTTACTCGTGGTTGCGCTGCATGGATTTGGCCCGCGCTGAAGATCGACTTTTTACGTCATAGTAGTTGCATGAAAAAAAAGCGTGAACATTTTGACTACGACTGGACAATGTCGCGTTGAAGTTCCGTTTCAATTTTGGAACGAATCGGAGTGTCCAGTGGAGCAAAAACATCACAATGCAGTACCCCATTGGGACTAGAATGTAACCGATAATAACAGATCATTCACTTATTGGTGTTGTTTGTTAACGACGTTGCCTTCTTTGTATCAGGCTGCGAAGTTTCTATTATATATGTTGATGCTGTTAAGGGAAATGGCACTGAGTCATACCCAACCTAGCTAGTCTAACCTCGCAGACTCATACCTCTTGCAAACCCATCCTTTTTCCCTCCTTTCTTGGGCGTCTTCTTCTTTTTCTTCTTGGATTTGGATGGCGTATTTTCTTTCTCCACTGGATCGTATTGGATCCGCCTCACTTCTTCTCCCGTCATAACGATGCCTTTCCACCAAATACCTGCAGCTACCGTGCCACCCTCCGCCACCATGCATAGGTGGACCCGACAATCGTCCATCATGGATGCATCGTTGTCCATCAAACAAACTCTATAGATCTCGGTTCGACTTGGAATGTGAACTATAATCCCATACAATGAATTTTCTCTACTATTGCTTGGACCAAACCATTGCCCATCAATCGCATCGACTGGTTCTGGATGGTTTTGGCACAGCACAAGGATGTGTTCCTCTCGATACGGAATGATACGGTAGACTTCACAATTTCCTGCAACGACCATAGTATCACAGGAGAGGCGCATATCATCCTCCACGGCGCATGCGTGAAATAAGAGTTGGGAGTGGTAGTGCTTGTTGTCCTCCTCCTCATCATCATCTCCTTCTTCTCCACCTTCATTATCCTGAACAGAAGCATCTGCCACAATGATTGTAGATCCACAGATGGCGATCGGTCGCTCTTCTCGTTCGCATAAAGAATATCCTTCAGGAACGGACCCTTTTGTTGTATCGGATGTTCGAATTCCGCTATTCTGGTGGATTGTGCCAACGACTAGAGACATGGAAACAGGGGAAGATGCGGCAAACAAACAGCCATAGCAGCCACTCTCGTCTTTCGTCACAGACGATGTCACGACCATATTCTCATGCCACGCTGAATGCTCAGTGTGCACTTTCTGCATATGTACAATGGCAGATGCGTTGACGGAATAGAAAAAAAGTCTGTGGGAGACCTGGGTCTCATCATACTCAAAGAATGGGAAGCTCCACGTGGCTTGAAACAAAAAGAGGCCGTTTCCACAAGCAGTCAGGCTTGGGGATACAAACACTTCCACGTCGTCCAAGTTTCCGTCATTGGAGATGAATGACAAAAAGTCTCTGTGCTGTGCGTCATCCAATCCATCAAAATCCATGAAAAAGTCTAATACCGCCTGCTTTACATCAACCACATCTATCACGTCGTCGTCTTCTGTGACATCCGAAACAAGAAAGTCATCCCGACTCATAGAAAGCAAGAGCGGGATCTCTGAAGTACTACCCTCCGTGGCGACTTTGCAAAGGCAGCAAATCTGCGCATCATCCAACGCAAGATCCAACAGCACACATGACTTCTTTCTGGTATTGCGATATGGATCAATGTTCTGACAAACTAGTTCGCGACAGATTTTATCTCCGTCCTTCCCACTTCGAGACGTTGTAGTCACAAGGCGCAAGGTACATTCAAAGGCATATGCGGCTAACAGCTGATTTTGGGACCAAACTGCAATGCCTGCACAAGAGTCTGGAAATTGGGGCACATCTTTCGATGCGTCGTACGATCTTGAAAAGCAATCGTTGGAAGAAATCGACTTTTTGGTCAAGATATCCATCATTCCATAGTGCACAGCCTTCAAATCTCTCACGGTGCTGTAGTGCGATAAGAAGGCATCATGGTATGATACTTCTTTGCTTGGAGAGACCGGCCAGCCCCGTCGCTCCAGAAAGTGGCGCCATAGATTGCCCGAATCTTTTCCGATTTCCGTATTCCATGACTTGCACACAGAACTCATATTTGTAATCTCATGTTCCGTCAAAAACGTCAAAACATACTCTAGAACCGATCCAGGCAACAACCTTGCAAGGTTTGAGCTGCTATCTGGTAGTCGCCCGCCTTTCTTTCCCATTGAAAGGCAATTGAAAAGATCAGTTTCTGATAGCAGAAACCCTGCCCCGTACCGGTCGAACAGTAATGTTCCATTAAATGCTAAATAAACGATGCTACCGATGCTGCATGATTTTTTCGTAAGAATACCAGCAATGTACTCCGAACATGAGTCCGAGTCCGCCTCCAACTTTTGCGGATCCCCTGGGATTGAAATGTAATACAACATTTCCATGGATTCGGCATCCCCCGCATCTTCTTCAATCTGGGGATCCGGCAAGGATGCTTCTGATGATGCAAGTACCTTCGCCGCCTCTGATTTGTCATCACAATTTTCATTCAGAATTTGTGCAAGAGTCTTCGACTCATTCCCATAATGAGTGCTTGGGCATCTACCTTTCTTCCCAGATATCTTATTCTTGCATTCTCCAGTGAAGAAAGAGGAACGACATAAACGTGGCACAAAAATCGACTGCTCCTCCTGAGAGTCGTCAACGATCTCTTTGCTACGAGGATGCTTTTTCTTCCCCCCGCCGGATTTCTTCTTGCCATTCTTCCCTGAGTTTTCCGATTCAATAGACGCAGCGCGATTTCGTCGCTTGGACGGTTTTACGTCTACCTCATCGCTCCATGGATCTTCGATTGGAATTTGATCGGAAGGGAGACAATCGATCCACAAATGTATTTCCCATGACTTATGTGCCTGTTGCCAAAAGATATCCTGATACTTGTCCAAGACTCCTAATAGACTTTGCGCCTTTTGTTTGTAAACTTTCTTCTCCTCTGTGCGCTGCTTTCGCTGTTTGGCCTCATTCCGTCGAGATTCATTCAATTCCACTCGCCTCTGCCAGTTGCCTCGAACCATTCTCCTTCGGCTTGTTGAAAGATACTTGGCTAGAGAATGGCACTTGAAAACCAGTGTCCTGTCAGTGCATCAGAACCACTATGCACACGAGTTCTTGGGGAGAACCGACGGAAACAGACAGATAGTATCGATTCGCGTGACTAAAGTATCAAGTTGAGCGATCGCCCTCGTCTAATAAAACTACTCTTCTTCAAAAGACACGCCATTAGGCTGGTTGGAAGAAGAAAAAACGATATCTTGCTTGTTCTACAGGAAAGCTAGCTTTCGATTTACATTCTTTGGCGACATGAGCGCTGTCGAAACCAGCAGTCTTTCTTTTCAAGGACTTATCGAGATCTGGATGACGGTTGAGGTTGTTGCAACTTTTTCAATTCCTTCGTAATTCCAGGGAACATGTCCTGCGCCAATCGCTGCGCTCTTTCAAGAAATGCACTTGGGCTATCCAATGCAGGTCGAACATCGATGTCCACCCTTGGGAGCCCAGTGACAGTGGATTCTGTCATGTAGTAGTCCAACACATATCGCTTTTCATGCTCCACTCCATTGTCTACATACCAATCGTGTCTATCAAATGGTCTTTCTTGAAAAAGCAAGTTGCTCCAAATCCACGCTTTCGGTGTTAACTTGTTGGGACGTCCTTGAAATCGGACGAGTTTAATATCGTCGTTTGACTCCCACTCGCACAACTGCTTCCAGCTACGTTCATTTACTGAGTTGTGAATTTGCAAAAAGGAAGGAATGGACTCTTCTTCCACAGACTCCCAGCCTTTTCGCTTCATGGCATTGAAGACTTGTTGTTCGGATGGATATACCCATGTCCCTGATTCTTCCGCGCCTTGCTGGTGATGCGGACTATCTTCTGATGCACCGCGGGGGATTGAAGACTGTGAACGGTGAACAGAAAGAGGAAGTCGTTGGCCGGGATGTGGGGTCTGAGCATGCTTTGCCGCTTCTTCCAGGGACGAGGGAATTTTGGTGGACTCTTGCAGTGTCTGGCCAGGTGAAGCAATGCCCAGCACTTTCCACAGAGAACTACTGGCGTTCTTATGGTCCACTGGACATCGTCCAGCAGCAGTCGATTTGTCTTCGGTAGATTCAGACATGGGGCAACAATCGCTTGTATAGACTGAAGGGTTTGTTTTGGGTTCAATTATCCTCAGGATTCATCGCTGGCGATATCGGACGACGGAAAGGCTTCTGGGACTAACGCAGCGCCCTGTGGGACCGTTTATCTTGTGTTGTGGACAAAAATGGCGAGGTTGATCCACAAAAACACAGCATCACTTCATACGATCACCGAACGGAGTTGAAAACGACCAAGTGGACGATCGAAATCCGAGTCAGCGCTAAGAGAGGGTTGGAAAATGTGAGGCACAAACGAGGATCTACGGAACTCTCCTGCACCAGTGTGGGATAAGATTTCATTTCTCCATTTCTGGGAATAGCATTATCAAACACATGTATCGCCAGCCGGTTCAAACGTGCTGAGTATAGTCAACCGATCCCAGTCTCACCATTTGGATCCCACTCCGCCTCGGCGATTTTGGCAGTTATTTCAATCGATCACACGTAATCTGATCACAATAAAGATAAACAGCTATGACAAACAGTGATTCCGGTCAAAAAAACACTATGATCAACTCCCGTCGCTGTCTCGCCCTTTCCTCTCTCCTTGCTCTTTCCTTTCTTCTTGCATGGCCCTTGGTACGGAGCGCCAACGCCGAAGCCACCACCAACTCGAACAGTCCTGTCAATCTGGGACTGTGTCAGGGTGAGTGCGACCAAGATGCGCATTGTGAGGAGGGACTCTATTGTTTCCACCGAGATGTCAGTGAACCCATACCAGGTTGCGAAGGTGGGGATAACGATCCGATCAGGACGGGCTACTGTGTCCCCAAGAATGCTACCTCAGGTTCTCCCACATTTCTTCCTGCAAGCTCACCGCAAGCACTACCCACCAGTCTACATCCAACCATAAGCCGGGACAATACATGGCGGTCGGGTGGGAGCGAACCTCCTTCGACTGCACCCCAGGTGGTCTCCACTCCCCTTACCACTGAATCGCCGTCCAGCTCTCCTCAATCCACGCCCACTGCATTCACACCACCTGAAACGGCTTTGCCCACAAAAGAAACAAAGCCCGGTTCGACTCCTATCGCGACCACGACCAACCCAAGTCTGCCAGCCCTCGTATCCTACGGTGGATCCCCGCCTGACTTTCGGTTTCCGCTGGGCCTGTGTGAAGGTGACTGTGATAGTGACTCGCATTGTCAAGCTGGACTTGTATGCTTCCAGCGATCCGAGAATGACCCAGTCCCTGGATGCGCTGGCAGTGATTCCTCAAGAACCGACTACTGCACATACCCAGGCATGCTTCCAGTTGCTTCAATACCCACGCTAAATCCAACCAAGACCTTCAAGGCAGAGTTTCCCACAACAGTACCAACGGCCGAAAGCGATATGCCCTCAACAGTACCATCAGTCCAAAGCGATATGCCCTCAACAGTACCAACATCCGAAAGCGATATGCCTTCAACAGAACCAACGCAAGAAAGCGCTATACCCTCAGCACCACCATCGCAAGAAAGCGATATGCCCTCAGCAGCACCAACGCAAGAAAGCGATATGCCCGCATCAGTCCCAACGCAAGAAAGCGATATGCCCTCAACAGTACCAACTCAAGCTGAACCTACTCCAAGTATACCCATTCTTGTATCTTACAGTGGAAGCCCGCCATTATTTCGGTTTCCTCTAGGGCTTTGTGAGGGAGATTGCGATAATGATTCCCAATGTCAAGCTGGATTGATATGCTTCCAACGCACCGGACCCATTCCTGTACCGGGGTGCAGAGGAAGCGATTCATCGTTGACTGACTATTGTGTCGACCCAGATAACATTCCAGTAGTCAATAAATTCTCTGCAGGCAAACTAACGGTTCAAAAATTGGGACTTTTGCTATCGGAAGGTCTGGATGCTCGACTTATTGGCACGACTGGGGAGAAAGTGACCTATGCAAATGGTGGGGAGTCCAATGAAGCATTTCATGCGAAGCCAGATGCAGGAGCAACGTTTCCAGACGTTCGAAAAGGGAATAAAGGTGGTTGGATCTATGTCAGCAACTCTGAAGTACCTGGTGGACAGGGAGGTGTCGGTGCTATCACTTTCGACAAACATGGTAATATAACTGAGTATAGAGTACTACTCAGCAACACCAGCATGAACTGTGGCGGCGGTCGCACTCCTTGGAATACATGGGTGAGTTGCGAGGAACATGGCACCAGAGGGCAGGTTCATCAGGTGGACCCAACCGGACAGAAAGCTCCAGAAATTTTGACAGTTGGTTCGGAAGGAGGGAACTTTGAAAGCTTTGCTTATGATATTCGAGACCTTGCCCACCCTCACTACTTTGTAACAGAGGATCATAGGGAGGGGGCCCTTCGACGTTTCACCCCCTACGATCCTAACTGGGATGAACCATGGAGCATGTTGCACGGACAAGGCGAAGTGCATTACTTGGTACTGTTTCCTCAGGGCGATGGAAGCAACGGGACGTATGAATGGACCGAGAACAAGATGAGGGCTAAGAGCAATGCAGATAGCTATTATCGCAATAGCGAAGGAATCGATGTAAAAGGCTCCAGTCTCTATTTTGTGTGCAAAGAGGAGAAGCACCTTTTTATTCTGGATTTAGACAAAGGAACCTATCAGCGGCAGTCAACGGTCTCTGGTCTATTTGATGGCGCTCCGGATCAGGTGGAACGGGTTATGGAAGGATCGTCGAAGTTGCTATACTTTACAGAGGAGGGTGGCAAGGACGCCGGGGTTCATGCACGTGACCAGGATGGTAGATTTTTCACTATCTTGGAAAGTCCAGTCTACAATGATGAGACTACGGGTCTGTCGTGGTCACCCGATGGTCGGTTTATGTACATTGCCTATCAGTTCAATGGACTTCTGTTTGCTGTTTGGCGTCGTGATGGGGCTCCGTTTCATGAAAGCCAGTTGGATGTCAAGTCTCATGAGGTAAAACCCTAATGTTTCATTGTTTAGAGTGGTTTTGCAATAACGCTAGCAATTTCCATCAATCATAGCAACGAGAGTTATCAGCTCGATTAGTATGAATTGACGGTAAGGCCTCCACTGGCTATGAATCGGTCAAGAAGATCCAAGTTATCAATGGCCCAACAATCCAATCTGAATACTGGTCCACCGAATTTGGCCGAACGACGCGCCTTTGTATCGAATTTAAAAGCTCTCACACTGGTCCAACGAAGCGCTACTATCAGATTCGAACTCTCGCTGGTCCAACGAAGATAGCTACTATCCGATTCGAACACTCACTGGTCCAAGGAAAGCGCCAAGACTACAATTTTCTTGCACATATTGTTTGTTTTACGTTTACAATAGTAGAAAAACAATGCAAATAGGAACAGTTTGAAAGGATAGATACTAAATGTTTCAGACTCTACTACGAAAGAGACGAAATCCCTTTTCACGGAGGAGAATCAACGATGACAAAACTACAGTATGTCCTGACGGTTTCTTCATGTTCATGCTTATCATGTCAATGGTCTTTTCTTTGCTGAGCGGTCTCAAGAAGATCATGGATCGTGTGGTTGTCAATCATTTAGTCTATGAACAAAAAAATTTCTACGGTGTGCTAGTACTGAACTAGTCGGATGCAAGAATTTAGAAAGATCGTTAAATAACCGGCAACTGCTCATTCTTTCGTAGTATTCAGATTTTTCTTGGCACTCCAACTGCCGCATTCTGCAACCATAAGCGAAATTTGGTTATGGCAATTGTCGTTGGGCCAAAATCCACTCTATGTGGGAAACGAAGCAAGCTGTGCGGGTGTACAGAGAACAGATAAAAGGTCATTTTACTGTTACCCCCAGAACATAGGGAATAGAAAATACCACCGAAAAACAACCACTTGATCGTGGCTTATGTCCCTGGTCCATTTTCAGTCGGCAACTTTCAGGGGCAATCCTATCGGCTCATACCTCAGAAGACGATCCAGGCAGAAAAGGAAACTCGTGTACTAAAGAACAACATGATGCTATCCCATCGTTTCATTGCCATTTGCTCCCTGCTAGTTTGGCAGTCAGTTGGTAGCGCCCATGTCGAGGTCAAGTCACACTCAGAAGATCCCTCCAATCTTGGACTTTGCCAGGGTGACTGTGATCGAGATTCGCACTGTCAGGAGGGGTTGTATTGTTTCCAGCGAGATGCGAATGAGCCCGTCCCAGGCTGTGAAGGCGGCGAAAGCGATTCATCCTTGACGGATTACTGCATCGAAAATAATCCAAGCGATTCAAATCTGGTATTCTACGGTTCAACACCGGCAGCAGATCACTTTCCTTTGGGTAGATGCGAAGGGGACTGTGATTATGACTCCCAATGTCAACCTGGACTGATTTGCTTTCAACGCCACCACGATGATCCGGTTCCCGGATGTGCCAGTACCGAGTCCTCTGAAACTGACTATTGCGTCGATCCAGAGCCAACGCAGAGTTCAAATGAGTATACTGCTGGCAAACTAACGGTTCAAAAGTTGGGACTTTTACTGTCGGAAGGTCTGGACGCTCGAATCCTCGCCACTACAGGACAGAAGGTGATCCTTGCCAATGGCAAGAAGTCGAAGAAAAAATTCCACGCAAACCCCGATGCTGGAGCCACCTTTCCCGATGATCGTGATTGGAACAAAGGTGGGTGGATTTACGTAAGCAACGCCGAAGTACGTGGCGGAAAGGGCGGTGTCGGCGCTCTGACTTTTGACAAGAACGGCAAAGTTATCGATTTCAATGTCTTGCTAAAGAAAACCAATTTGAACTGCGGAGGCGGTCGCACTCCTTGGAATACATGGATCAGTGCCGAGGAATTTGGAGATAAAGGACAGCTTTATCAAGTGGACCCAACAGGGCGGAGGCATCCTGAAGTTCTAACCCTCGGCTATGACGGGGGAAGTTTTGAGAGCTTTGCCTATGATATTCGAGACCGCAACCATCCTCACTTTTTTGTTACGGAAGATCATCGAAGGGGTGCCCTCCAAAGATTCACTCCCCACAGTCCAAATTGGGATGACCCTTGGAGAATGTTGCATGCTTCAGGCGAAGTTCATTACCTACTACTGTCTCCTAAGAAAGATGGTCGTAGCGGGAAATTTGAGTGGACAACAGATAGGGCCAGGGCCCGGGACAATGCTGAAGAACATTATCGCCACAGCGAAGGAATCGATGTGAAAGGTTCCAAACTCTACTTTGTTTGCAAGGAGAGGAAACACCTGTTCATTTTGGATTTGAATAGAGGAAAATACACGCGTGAGTCAACTGTCTTTGGGCTATTTGATGGCCAACCTGATCAGTTGGAACGTATCTTGGAAGGGTCATCCGAGTTGTTGTACTTCACGGAGGAAGGTGGCAGGGATGCTGGAGTTCATGCGCGTGATCGCCATAGTCGATACTTCACGATCTTGGAAAGTCCAGTCTATGACGACGAGACCACTGGTCTCTCCTTTTCTCCCGATGGTCGATTTATGTATGTTGCTTATCAGCACAACGGTCTTCTCTTTGCTGTTTGGCGTCAAGATGGTGCTCCTTTTCATCAAAGGGAGTTCGATATCAAGTATCATAAGTAGCTTGAATGATGATGACACCTTGACCATCAAAAATATTTAGCTTTCATTTCCTGCCATCCCACGCAAGAATCTTGCAATTTGCCTATGTAACTCTCAACTCTCTTGTTCCAACAGCCTCGTCTTGCAGGAACCACTGGGATGTGTCCAGTATAGATTGTTCCTGGATCTTAGACAGTACCATCTAATAGTATTTATTGGAGAACCTCACCTATTAAACTTGAACGAGTGGTTGTCCCCATGTGAACACTGATAGTTAACGACAGTGACATTGGTACCTGTTAAAAAAATACTGCATTCTAATTCTTCTCTAGTAAAAAACAAGGAGGAGCATTGCACGTGCATTAAGAATCTTTTACGAAAGGCGCGAGGAGATTTGATTGCGAAGGAGGAATCTATTATGTAATGGAATCTTTTTTGAAACAGAATCTTCGGGCACTGTACCACCGTCATTTTTTTGCTGTTGTACAATACTTGTCACCATCACATCAACGCTACGTCAAAATCATAAAAAAGGTAAAGCCGCTGCCAGAAACATCATGGTCCACTCTCGTTGCATCATTGCTCTTTGCTTGCTCTTTGATTCAGTCGGTGGCATCCGTATCGAACTCAAGACGAAATCCAATGATCCCTCTGATCTTGGGCTTTGTGAAGGCGACTGTGACACAGATTCCCACTGTCGTGATGGGCTAATTTGCTTTCAGCGAGACTCCAGGGAAGCAGTACCAGGTTGCGAAGGCGGTGAAAGTGATACGTCCCTGACGGACTACTGCATTGACGAGAATCCAAACGTCGCAGATCTGGTATACTACGGTTCATCACCGCCAGACCGTAAGTTCCCTTTGGGCCTATGCGAAGGAGATTGTGACAAGGATTCCGATTGTCAAGATGAACTGTTCTGTTTCCAACGTGCCAGCTATGAGCCCGTTCCTGGATGCAATGGGAGAGATTCTTCCGAAGCCGATTATTGTGTCGATCCAAGTACAACTAGTCAGAAGCTTGCTCGTAGCACATACGTCGCTGGCAAACTGACGGTTCGAAAGTTGGGACTGCTGCTGTCGGAAGGACTGGATGCTCGTATCATTGCCACTTCGGGGGAGAGGGTGCCTTATGCCGATGGCAGCAGGTCCAGCCGAAGATTTCACGACAAACCAGATGCTGGAGCCACCTTTCCCGATGATCGCGGTTGGAACAAAGGTGGATGGATCTATGTGAGCAACTCGGAAACACCCGACCGAAAGGGAGGCGTTGGTGCTCTGACAATCGACAAGCACGGGAACGTCATCAAGTTTCGGGAAGTACTCAAGAATACGAGTATGAACTGTGGAGGCGGTCGTACTCCTTGGGATACATGGGTGAGCTGCGAAGAAGTGTCAGGTAAAGGAAAGATCTATCAGGTGGACCCCACCGGAGAAAGGCCTCCACAAAAATTGACACTTGGCTCGGACGGAGGAAACTTTGAAAGTTTTGCGTACGATATTAGAGACCGGAACCATCCTCGCTTCTTTGTCACGGAAGACTATCGAAAGGGACCCCTTCGAAGGTTCATACCTCGCAATCCAAATTGGGATGACCCATGGACCATGCTGCATGGTTCTGGCAAAGTCGAATACTTGGTATTGTCTCCCGAAGGTAGCGGCAAGAAGGGAACTTATGAGTGGACTACCAACAAGGAAAGGGCGCGGAACAATGCCGAAAAGTACTATCGTAACAGCGAAGGAATCGATGTGAAGGGTTCCGACCTGTATTTCGTTTGCAAAGAGAAGAAGCACTTGTTCATTCTGGACTTGAATCGAAAGACGTATACACGTCAGTCGACAAAATCTGGATTGTTCGATGGTGCTCCGGATCAAGTGGAGCGTATACTGGAGGGAAAGTCGGAGATGTTGTACTTTACCGAGGAAGGTGGCAAGGACGCAGGTGTGCATGCCCGTGATCACAATGGCAGATTCTTCACGATTTTGGAAAGTCCAGTGTACAATGATGAGACGACGGGTCTTTCCTTTTCTCCCGATGGTCGTTTCATGTACATTGCCTATCAAGTGAATGGTCTTCTCTTTTGCATTTGGCGTCGTGATGGGGCTTCGTTCCATGAACGCCAATTGGATGTCAAGTCGCACAATTTGGAGTCCCGTTAGTAGTTGGGAGTAGTCGTCGATGTTGTGGTCGCCGTCGTGACTAGTAGTGTGTTTGCTGGAGCGTTGTAAAACAATAGTGCTATAATTTCCAACTTACACACACCCAAACAGTTCTACCTCGAACAGTTGCTTGCCTACATCCATGATCCCAAACGGTCGACTTGTTTCTTGGACCAGCCTGCTACTGCCTTGTTTTGCAAAAAAAAGGTCTGCAATAGGACCGCTGACAAGAAGACGGACCCCAAATAGAGCGCAAAGTACTTGGGTCCCCACAGAACGGCGCCCCAAAGTTTGTTCGCAATGAGTCTCTTGTAGAAAACTTGTCCTAGGGGCCCATGAACGACAAAGATTGGAAAACTCAATCCACCCAACCAAACCAGAAATTTGTGGGAGAGGAGTTTGGAAACGGGATCGGTAACTTGTGCGACCGTATTGCGATGGCTGGCCAATACGAATTGGAGAAAGAGGGGCGTAAAGAGAAGGCTCCGGACCAAGAGATCGGAACAATCCGGGACGACTCCCATAGCCCGTACCGTCAGAATGGTCAAACAACCCAACAATGGAAACGCTGTGGACTTCCAATTGGTCTTAGGTGCCTTTTCTTCCTTATCGGTATCGTTGTCGCCATCCAACATGGCGAGTCGGCACATGGTCGCACCCATGAGAATTTCGGCCACGTTGAAGACGGGATGAAAGCGTTGGCCGTTAAAGACGGCGAGGGCGGGATGGTGTTTGGGTGCGGTCATGCCTTCCACTAGGGACCAAGTGTTGTGATCCAACACATATCCCAAAACGGGCAATACATTGATCAGCCACAGCCAACCCGTCGTCTTGCGGAGAGACTTCTTGTCCATTTGGGCAATCTTCGGCAATGCGAATGGCATGACGGCCATGGAAAAGGCCAAACTGGAAAGGAACCAGGTGGGAGCATTCCAAACTTCGGCGTGCATAGGCATCCAGGCTTGGGTCAACGTGAAGGACAAGAGTCCGTTGATGGCGGCCGTCGGCCAGCCCTTGACCATGACATCGGAGTAGAGAAACATGGGGCTGAACAGCAGCAATACGAGCCAATG
This sequence comes from Cylindrotheca fusiformis, assembly GCA_019693525.1. NCBI lineage: Eukaryota > Bacillariophyta > Bacillariophyceae > Bacillariales > Bacillariaceae > Cylindrotheca > Cylindrotheca fusiformis. Next base: position 148,697 of record JAAMXS010000911.1, on the reverse strand, counting down.
CATGGGATAGAAGGACATAACCTTGCCCAGCCACCATTTCTGGGCGGGTGTATCGGTCAGTTTGGGAGAGGCGGCTCGCTCTCCGACCTGGGTGCTGGTGTAGGCCGTGACGTAGCCCGAAATGGCAAAGAAGGCACCGACAGTGATGTTGACTTGGGCAAAGAACTTTAGCAGGAATTCGGACGGTTGGGCGAATCGCAAAAAGTGTCCCAGCACAATGTGCATCGCCAATACCGCTCGAATTCCATCCAACGCCGTCAGCCGGACCCGCGGGGCTGGTTTTTTGGGTGTTGGAGCTGCAGAAGAGGCAGTGTCAGAGGAAGATGCGGCCGTCATGACTTTTGTGCCACCGCGAACGGAGAGAGACTTGTGGAGGCTGCTGCTGCTACGAGTAGTTCTTGTTGTAGGATTGCTAGTAGCAATTGGGGTGGTGATACCAAATGCAGAAACTCTTGTATGATCGACGGAAACACAAAGTGTCAAAATGGATAGGACGAGACGTCGCAAGAACATTGTTGGAACTGTAAAAGAGAATGTAATAATCCTCAATTTTCGGGCCCGAGGCGAAGGGAGAAGCTTGAAGAGATCCGATTCGTGTCGTGGAAGGCAGTACTGGAGTCTGCCCTACTACGACAAATGTACGATGATGCAAAGATATGTCATCGTGACACGAGAACCCCACTCGATGGTTGAACGCGAACCTTATTCGAGTGAGTCGTCAGTCGTTCAGGCGCCAGTCAGCCCATGTGTATCCCACCGATAACGGATGGCGCGGAATTTCAAAAAATTGTGAGCCAGACAATGATCCTCTTTGGGTCGGCCACACTCGTACTTTTGATTTTTTTGGGCATTTCTTTGTGTCGTTCAACCTCGCATTTCATCCTATAGTACTCGCTCTTGCATCCATTACTCCCTGCAACTACTACTACAGTATTCCAATTCAAGTCTTTCACCATCGCAAAGATATAGTTATCATCATGAGCCTACAAGGAGATCAGCGTGCCGTTCCTCATGAAGATTCGCCCAAGAGCGTTCTGGAGATCGATGATTCTGCTGATGGCACTGCCAATATTAGCAGGGTGAAACGCCATCATTCCGATTCTCGTTTGAATACAACGTCAACCTCATCAATCTCTGCTGCTGCAAACAAGAAAGACATGCCGGGAGCGCCCTGGAAATGCAATTTGTGCTTCTACAAAAATGTCAACAACACCAAGCCTACCTGTGGCATGTGTGGAACGCACAAGGACGATTCGTTCATGGAAGCCCTCCATGCCCTGGACAGTTTGGGATCCCACAAGGAGTCGAAACAACAGAAAGAGCAGCAGGAGGAAAAAGAAATGTCCTCACGAGTCATAAGCGAACCGGACGTTTCCTTTCAAACGGCAGAAGATGTGGATGACACTCCTACCAACGACGACGACGATGATGATTCTCCTGAAGATGATACTTTCATTAGCTTTCAAACTGCACAACAACAAAGTGGATCTGCAACAATGGTAGGAGAGGGTGTCAGTACCATTCATCCGGAAGCCAGTACCATTCATCGTGAAGCATCTGTATCTGTAGCAGACCAAGAACAGAAGGAGCAACGGGACGAAGATTCACAAGATCCACAGAACAACAATAACGACCACAACACATCCCAAGAAATGCTGAACGTTTCGGTCGATTCGTCCCTCACATGCCCCACATGGACGGTGGAGGACAGCATTCATACACTGCTCAACACCACACTCACCAATGATGAAGATGCACCAATGTTCCTTGCCCACAGCGAAGACATGGAGGAGGGTACATACAACAACAATAGCAATCGAGAATTGCTTCCTGACGAAAAATCCTCCAAATCGGCAGCGGCAGGGTCAGGAGCTTTCGTAGTGCCACTGGGCGATGCTGATCAACATTCCTTTTCCTTTGATCAAGAGTTTCAACTAGAGGATATGATTCGGACTTCTAGTACTAGTATTGTTGCCCAATCAAAGAATGGTGATACTCCACCCGAAGCAAAACCAAGTTTGTGGATTCAGACCAACGAAACGGTCAATTCCCAAGAGTATGTCTATGAAAAGGAAGAACCCACCCGCACTTCCAGAAAAGTGTGGCTGGTGCGAGGAGGCATTGTGGGCGTTATATTCTTGGTCATCTTGGTGTCGGCATTATCCATTTAGACTTTCTTCCCGTCACACCTCCAGACTTACACACATATGGAAGCAAACGCAACTCATACAACGCGTGCGCTTTTCATTTATCTGTATCCATACATAATAAACTTCTCATCATCACCCCGTTATTCCCATTGTGGTAACCCAAGTCTTCTTCAATCTAGTTTTTCTTCAATTTCTACCTAGAGACCGTAAGTTGTAGGTATTCTCTAGCTCAAGTCTATCTAACAAAAATCATGCGCAAGCACCGTCTCCAACTATTATGCAGGAACTGTCCTGTCCAAAGCCTCAACACCCTCCTCCTGTTTTTCTGGTGCCTTCGTTTTGATGTCGCTTTCTATCAATGCATCCAACCAAGCTTCTCGGTCGCCTTCCAAATCTCCGACGTAGCTATACTTGTCATGGAGCTGAAAAAAGGATAACCATCGCTTGCCTTCGGCCAGTTGCTTTTCGGTCAAACCATCGGTATTACGGACCAAACACTCGTCCGATTTGCATCCCGTGCACAACGCCCTTGTGACATCCTTGCCCGCAAACATGTGATAATTGCCTCCGGCTCCATAAAATTTCGATCCCGCCGATACATCATACACACGGCCAAATATCGACAAGAGGATGGGCCGTCCCTCCGAACCATCTCCGAATTCGGCCAATTCTTGCAATGTATAGGTCGATCGCCGTTCGGCACTCGTATCGTTGTCCTGTTCCGACTCAAAATCCAAATCTTCCAATGGATCATCCCGTTTGAATATAATATCCCAATTGTTCTTCTTGTTACCGGAAGCAATCATGGCATTGGCATTCTGAAGTCGTCGATTCCGAGCTTTGATCCGTCCGACATCGCGAAAAAAGCCCATCAAGAAATAGTTGATGGCATTTCGTTGCATCACCAAAACTGCCAAACTTAATAATGGAGCAAGAACATGTATCAACAACTTCATGACTTCCTATTTGTGTGTGTGTGTGTGTGTGTATGTGTCTGTGGAAACGAAATGGAGTAAGAGACCTTGTGTGGAAATCCAAAATAATATGGATGATTATTGCGAAGCATCCAATGGTGCCAGATTGTTTTATTTATGAGGTGTTCTGGTCGCCCAGAAAGGTCCCCTTCGTATTTTCCACGACTCGACTCGTGTTTGAACCTACAAATCCTGGCCAATCCCATGGACCAGTGGTCCACGGTCCACGGGGTGTTAGTGGAACTACAGAAGTTGGAGGAATCACCGACAACGGAAAGTATTAAAACCTGAATTTGTATTTCTATTCTTTCGGTTTCACAACGATAAAACCCCGGTAGTCCGGCTGGCACCTCAGAGCGATCCCAATCGCGGTGTAGTTTGTGAGTGTGGCCAGATCGATGGAGGAGGGGTCCTCTGGATACTGAAAGGAAGCGCAAAAATCGGAGCTGCCCACTCCGTAGAAAAGGTTCGAGGTTGGGACCCATACCGGAGGATACTTGTACTTTGCAACATCCATGATGAGAAAGGCGTCTAGTTCGGCATTGTAGGCTCCAATCGGTGAAAAGTGGCCGTGGCCCATGCTGCCTGCAGGACAAAACGCCGTGATTTAGAAAGAAGAATTAGACACTTGTTCGAAGTGCCAATTGAGGTTTCGATATGTCTCCAACTGGGGCGCAACACGTACCTTGACCAATACCACCACGATCGTAATTGATCATAACTCTCGACTTTTTGTCCAGAACCGCCTCGCTGATGAGTCTTCTCATTTTCCATTTGCTGAATGTGGCAGGGTTCACGTGATACGCTTCCGCAACATATCCTTGATAGGATAAGTGACAATTGAGGACACGCACCGCCATTTCCAGACTCAATCCGACCCATAGCGTATTTGGGTCATCCACATCGTACACCGTCTCCTTCACACAACCATCGCGGATAACCTGAAATTGTGTGGCCCAAGGATATGGACTACATAGACAAATTGAGACATGTGAGATAAAAACTTCCATCATGGCGGTAATGACCTCCCTTGGATCTGGAGGCTTACATGTACGTCGGATCTTGAGGGAGCGATATGTGATTGCCAAGTGAATTCAGAATTGCAGCGGAGGCAGCAATTCCGCAATATCCTTGATTGATTTGGGCCTCCCAGCCTCCCTGTACGTAGTTGTAGAAATCTTGGGCGGAGGATTCCTTGTTCGTCACGAGATTTTCGTAGGCAGAGGTTCGGTTGAAATAAAACAAATGATCCAATTTTCCTTCCTCGTAGTGATAGTCTATGTGGTGGTGGTGAAGGAGGCTTAGCTGCTGTGTGTTTTCGCTCTCGAAAGCATGGATAAAGTGATCGACATCAAAGCGTGAACTCTCTGTATGACGACCTTGTTGGCCCATTTCTGGTAGAGAGGCACGTGAGTTCTGTAGCATCATCCAGCAAATGCCAAGCGGCGCCGAAACAATGAACAGCAGTTTTCGGCTGGAGATTCTCCAATGCCTCAAAGAATCATCTTTTCTAGCGATACTCTCTTCATTGCCATCATTCTGTAGCACCAAGGGTGAGGTCTCCAACATAGACATGATTTCTGGCGGGGTAGGGGGAAAGAACTCTGTCAACAATGATTTGCAGTGGCAATCCCTCTTCCTTGTTCATCACATTGATCCGGCATGGAAGAAGCAAATGAGATACAGCACGGAAATTTAGTCGAAAAGATCTTTTCGACTACTTCGACCGAAATAGGAACGTCAACAAAGATCAAAAAATAACCACCAACAATCGGCCATTCTGTAGTTCCTTGACACATCAACGAAGGATTCGCAGCAATATCTATGTCCAACAGTACCTCCACCGTCAGAATGAAATCCACAACATTCCTGCTGGTCGGAGCATTGTGCACCCTAATTCGTGGCTCCGCTTCGTTTAATCCCACGCATCAGAAGCCAACAAATAGATTTGCTTCTGGTTTGCACTCTTTAGCTCCTGCAGTTGTCGGGCCTCGACTTTCCATAGATGAAAAATATCCTGGAGCAAAACGAATTTATTCCGATCCTGATATATTTGTGATCGAAGGATTTTTGGATCCTGCAAGATGCCAAGACATTATTGCCAAGGCCGAAGAAAAGACGTTGGAGCGATCCCCAGTCGCCTATGCTGGCTGGACAGACGATTTTCGAGACTTGGTAGAACTTGCTGCGAAAGGTCCTGTTGCCTGGTTAGCCCTAATTAGTGCATGGCTTCAAGTCAAAGATAGTGCCGATGCCAATCAAATCAGCTTGGTCGTTCATGCCCTCCAGAACTATTCTGCAATATTGTCTATCGCTGTGGGAGCGATTGCTGCCTTTACCTATTCACGCGGCGAAGGGTTGAAGTCGCTCCGCACAAGTTCTTCGACAACTTTAGATGATATGAGTCAAGCATCAAGTGGCGCCGTGGAATTTGTAAAAAAGACTGCTGCTCTATTCGGTGCGCCTTCCGACCGGCTGCGCCAAGAGGCTGCCTTGTTCGAAGCACCAACAGTCATTCGATATGAACCAGACCAAGTCCTGGCGCCACATTTTGATGCTAATCGATCAGCTGACACAGAAGATGCCAACAGAGGCGGGCAGACTCTTGCCACTCTGTTGGTGTACCTCAATGATGTTGAAAAAGGAGGCTTGACAAGATTTGGACGGCTTCCTGCACTCCCAGGATCGGAAGAAAATGGAGAAACCAAGCTCACCATTCGTCCCAAGATGGGTGATGCGCTATTGTTCTTTCCAGCCGATGCGACGGGACAATTTGATGAGCGTACCGAGCACGAAGGCTGTCCAGCCGTAGATGAGAAATGGATTGCCCGCATTTGGCGTCACAAGGGAAGAGTCCCACCTCCATTTGGCCTTTCAGAAAGTGCACTGAACAACATATGAGATATTTTAAACTGGCATCCGTACGCTAAGCATTTCACAACTTCATAGTCACTTGAACATCAGTTGATTAGCTATCGTATGTTGCTATTCTACAGAAGTAGCATGACCAAGCAGCTGGGACCTCTCGTTGGGCAACATCAATGCCTCCGTTTCTTCGACGGTGATTTCGTATACATATCCACCACTAGTGTATCGAATTGTTAATTTTGCTGTAGTACGTCGCTCTTGCTGCCAAGTACGAACGCTGTGTTGCGTCCACCTTCTCCATATTCTCCAATCCCATTTGACTTCTGACGATGCAGGAGTTTGAAATTCAGTTTCCAGACTATAGAATCCAAGCAATGAGGACTTCGAGAGTGAGGGTAATGCTAGCCTTCCCTTGGTCACCCAAAACTGAAGCTGTCGTGTGGCATCCATAGACACTACCCCAGCAGGTATTTCTCCGTTGGCAGAATACGATTCTAACCAGTACGTGGCTCGTAAGATTACAAGACCATCTCCCCGTCTTGACTCCATCAACCGTTTCGATTCCGCCACCCCTTCCATCAATGCGACTTGCTGCTCGGCCTCCTTTTTGCTCTTATATGCTGCCAGAGCTTTTGGGGCACGTTTCGGAGGGTTCTGCACCTCCTCTACTTCTGTTTTCTTCTGCTGCTGGACATCTTGAAACAAGTCCGCTACCATTGCTTGGACAAGCAGACTGTACATACCAGAATACAACTTTCGGCTGTAAAAGCTTGGGTCTGAAACACTACCAAGTCGAAGAACGGGTATGGGCACTCGAAACATTGAATTTTGATATCTCCATTCCCAAATCCAAGTCCAAGTTCCAAGCGTAGTATCATGTTCCATTCCGAAACCAAGAGTTGGGTGTGATGCCAGTGAAGTGAATTCTTGCACGACCATGCCCGAAATCTTGGGGAAGCTACTAATTGCAGCTGAAGCTTCAATCAGTTTGGGAATAGTAACATAATTGTCCAGCCAATGATCTTTCTTCGCGCGTAACTTGTAGGTAAGCTCAAGTGAGTTTCCTCGCATCATTCCAATAGAGACTTTCGCAGAGTACTTATGGAGGTTTGTAGTACCTCTATGACCTTCCCACTGAGAGTCCCATTGCAGCAGCTGACCATTTCCACCCATCGAAACGCCAGTAGACGCCATTCCAAAGTCTTTGATTGGACGATATGACTTCACGTTTAGGATTAAATTAGAATCGAGGGGCGATTTCGCGAGGTATGTCATTGTGTATCGGAACGCAGATCGATTGGAAAAAGTACGCGAGGTACCAACCACGAACTACATGTTGTTGAGGAACTGGTGAGCGTCTCCAAATTCAAACCTTCGATTGTACCAACTTGATTGACGACCCTGTTCCTTTTCTCACCTGATGGGATTGGTCATTTGTCATGTTTGCGGTCAGGTTTAGTTGAGTCTCAGGCAAAGGTTGGTAGACAGCATTGACAAACATAGAAGTTGGATGCTTTTGTTCCCCCTTCTTCTTCCCAGCAAGTTCAAGAACTTTCGCTACCTCAGGATACACCAAATTTGTCGTACCTCCCATGGCCATGCTCCATTTTGGCTGAACGGGAGTACCTCCTGTCATGGTTGGGTCGTCGGCTGGCACCAGGCTAGAAAGAGTGAAACCTACTTCAGCCTTCTGAGATTCTCGAAATTGAGTTAGCTGATAATCCACGAGGCTCTGTTCTTGTTTTAAGCTTTTTTTGTAATACTCCATATCTTCTCTAGATCCCCCCTTCAGTGACGCGTGGGTCCGTTTCTGAACAAACTTCACATAGTCTCGCCCCTGGTAAACCAGCTTCATCAAATCGATAACAGGCGGAAACTCCATGTTGCACGCCAATTGCACTTGATTTTCGTCTGTGAGATTTCGCTGATAATAATGTTGCTCAAAGAATCGCTTCAATTCTGCCCGAGCCTCTAGAGGGTTAACCTTCAGTAATGTCTCGATCCGATCGTATAGATTGGCCGCATCTTCATCGTCTTCGTCATCAGATTCGTCGTTTGAAAGATGCATGGCTTCCTTCTTTCGTCTCCTCTGTTCTTGTCGATGATGCTGTATCCTTTTAACCATGGTTACACCCTCGTCACTGTAGTAGTCGTATGCTAGCCTCAATACAGGATCCATCAAAACGTCATCTAATGTACTGAACTTGTCAGCGAAAAGTAGGAACAGAAATCGAGTGATTGCAACGATTCACATCACTTACTCGCTCTTTTTAGTTCAAGAAAAAAGTATTGTATTTGTTCTCGCTTTTCCAGTGGTGTTGTTGGCGGTAACTTGTCAGGGTGGAAACTTGTTGACAAACTCTTGTAAGCCTTGTGGATTTCATCTTCGGTTGAATCTGGACTGACCTTTAGCAGGGAATAAAGATCTACTTTCTCCATTTTCAGCACCGGGAGATTCTTTGATCATGTGGGGCAATTGAAGACAAAATTCTGGGTTTGAGGGCAATGTGACTAGCAAGTTTTGTGGTATATGTGAACTCTGGTGCCATGGTAAACCACTTCCATCATCATCATGTTTCTTGTTGTCCGCGTTCGAAAAACCATCTCCGTCTGTCGTCCGTTTTCAGTCACCAATGGTCTGGGATACGTCGGGATCAACTAGGCTACGAACATTCATGGTGCAGCGAAGTACTAAGCGATTGCTTCCACGCGGAGCGCTGATTTTTGGGAACTTCAACAATCGTATGATGCTTTCATTGATCTTCGAACCAGGCTTTGTCAAAGGAGAAACAACACCATTCCCAGGCCTCTTGGGACTAGAACATCACCGTCTCGCTTGAACAAATATGCACTGGCCGAGGAATATCATGGTAGTAATGCTGGCGCTTGCTCAAAGCGGGAGAATGAGCTTGGTGAGGACTTCGGGAAAAGTGTTTATGATCCCAACTTCACAGTTCTATCTAACTTGACATCACTATTTTCTTCTGCAAAAGGCCTTTGTGAGGCAGGCTAGGGTTGGCAGAGCTGCATTCTCTTCATCATCGAAAAAAGTTGTTGGCGCTGGTTTGAGACGACCAAAACCTAGATTCTCCTCTGATTCACTTGTTCGTACGATCGAACGCCTGCAGAAGGAAGAAGGAGCACACCTGGATATTCGCTTTGGCGCCCTACAGCTACAAGCAACAATCGCGGATCAGGAAGTTTCTGAACCCCAGTTGCCTCCAACTTTTCCGTTGCAGGGAAAAGACCCAATGGAAGAACCGCCTAGGATGCGTTTTGCACCGTCGCCAACGGGGAGTCTGCACGTTGGGGGAGCTCGAACTGCTCTGTACAACTGGTTAGTTGCTAAGAAGGGACAGCTTGATTTCCCAGGTTCGAACGCAGGTTTCATTTTGCGTGTGGAGGACACTGATTTAGCTAGATCGACAAAGGGTAAGGCATACATCGCTATGGTTCTGTCAAGAGTCAATATTTAGACTAACACAATTTGTTTCGCAGAATCTGAGGAATCCGTTTTGGCCGACTTGACCTGGTTGGGCCTAAACTGGGACGAGGGCCCAACTGATACACCAGTCAACTCTGGATATGGGCCATACCGCCAATCAGAACGTGGCAATATTTACATACAGGCGGCAGAGAAGCTCTTGGCAGCAGGTAAGGCTTACCGATGCTTTTGCACAGCTGAAGAGTTGGAAGAGATGAAGGCACAGCAAGAAGCGGCAGGAATTCCTCCACGCTATGATGGGCGCTGGCGGGATGCACCAGAGGAAGAAGTCAACAAAATGCTGGACCAGGGAAAACCGTACACTGTCCGTTTCAAGGTGCCAGAGAGTTCAAGGGTTGTTATCGATGACGTTGTTCGGGGGACCATTGCGTGGGATGCAGAGGCCACTGTCGGCGATTTCATCCTTCTGCGATCAAATAAAGTCCCCGTCTATAACTTTTGCGTCGCTGTAGACGATGCCCTGATGGGTATTTCAACTGTTGTGCGGGCAGAGGAGCACTTGACCAACACTGTTCGCCAAGCTCTCGTCTTAGATGCTTTGGAAGCTCCACGGCCTCGCTATGCACATTGCTCCTTGATTTTGGGCGAAGACAAGCAAAAGCTCTCGAAGCGTCATGGGGCAACCTCTTGTGACCAATTCCGCTTGGATGGGTTCCTACCTGACGCAATGATCAACTATCTGGCTTTACTTGGGTGGAACGACGGTACCGACAACGAAATTTTCACTCGCGACGAACTTATTGATGCTTTTGACCTAAATCGAGTTGTGAAGTCTCCATCTGTATTTGATATGGAAAAGTTGAAATGGGTTAATTCACAGCATTTGAAGATGATTCCATTTACTGACGTTGTTCAGCTGGTGAAAGAGCAATTCTTTGTTGAAGATTTGCTGAAGCAGGATGCTCGCGACAGTGACTTAGCTTTCATCAACATAGCTTATGCTGCTACCGCTCTAGCCAAGGAAAGAATGCAAACTACAAAGGATGCTGTGTTGAACGCAAAGACTGTGTTTGGCTATGACCTTCCATCGACTTTTGATGACCTTGCTGATCCAGAAGCAAAGGCAATGATTGAAAAAGGCAACTTCTTCGTGTTGGCATCACGAATTCTGAAAGAGTACGACGCCGGGGAATTTCCTCTCCCAGATGTTGCCAATGCAATGGCGACGTTCCAAGACGCGATAGGAGAGGCGCTTGAACAAACGGAACCCTGTGCTTTTACCAAGAGTTACCAGGCCCATATGAAGATGCTAGCTAAAGAGATTGGTGTCAAGGGAAAAAATTTATTTCATCCTATTCGACTTGCCCTTACTGGTGAAATGAGTGGTCAAGATGTTACAAAACAGTTGTCATTGCTTGCAATGGCAACAGCCGAAGGAAGCGTAGTGGATCCTGGAAAGGCTGGCGTCGTCAGTATTGAAGAGAGAATGGAACGCCTAAGAGTTTTCTGCGAAAGCATCCCCGAGGAATACCGAGTTTTGAAGCCAAGGGAATCCAAAAACGAGAACAAGGCTGCATCAAAGGCTGCCAAGGCAGCATCTGAGGTCAAGAATGAGTCATCAGGTACCGGAACGACATCGTCGGTGCCGACCAAGGACCCCAAAGACGATTATGAAGGACCACCGATCACTGCATTGGATATTAGAGTTGGAAGGATCACTAAGGTTTGGGAACATCCCGAGGCAGACAAGCTATACTGCGAAGAGATAGACGTCGGAGAAGACGAGCCACGGTCTATCGCTTCTGGATTGAAACCTTATTTAAAGCCAGAGGACATGGAAGGTAGACTTGTGCTGGTTCTTTGTAATTTAAAGGAGCGCAAGTTGGTTGGATTTCCTAGTCACGGAATGGTTCTTTGCGCATCCAATAGCGACCACACTGATGTCAGGCTGGTAAACCCTCCAATCGATGCCAAAGTTGGTGAAAGAATCACAATACCAGATTTCAATTTTGAGGGTGAGGAGGCCGAGCCCTTTGCTGAAAACAAAATTGGGAAGAAGAAAGTATTTGAAAAGATTGCCCCTCACCTGGTTACATCAAAGCACGGGGTCCCCGAGTTTCTGGGGAGACCCCTCATGACAAGTGCAGGTATCTGCACCAGCCCAATCTCGGATGGAAGCATTTCGTAGGATAATGGAGGTTGGGCTTGGACAGCAGAATATGGGTACAGTAGTTTTCATGGTAGTAATCTAACTGGGCCACGGGGACCTGTTACCATAGAGGATAGCGTTCTTGATACCCACGCCAGGTGCATCCATAATTCCAGAAACGACACGTCATTCATCTGATTTGAACTGCACTGTTTGTAAACAGAGTACAGTACAGTGCAATAGGACTCAAGAAATTTCGGTACAGTACTGTACAGCGCTCCAGTGGAGGTATGTACGTCAGCCGGCAACTATGCAGACATACTTCCTCGTACGTACGATATATCTTTCGTAACAAGAATTGAACGGATGGAAAGCACGCGTCAGGTACAGACATGAAAATGAAACTCGAACACGTACGTGTTAGGAAGATATCCGTCATCTGTGACGTCTTTCAGCCGCCATGCATGCAAGATGTTGGTGAAAAGAAGAACTTCATATCCTCACAATCAAATGACAGAGACCATGAAGACCGCTTTCTGTATCGCTGCTTGCCTGGCTTCGGCCTCCGCATTTGCTCCTGCATCCAAGCCTGCCTTTAGGTAAGAGACCTCAGTCATTGTTTTCGTTGTGACGCATTAGCATTATGAACGGGATCCGGTGAATTGCTTTCGAAATCCACAACTTGATTTCAGAATGCAAACTAACATGTCGCTCCGTCTCGTCAAAACAGCACCAAGGTTGCTGCTGAGGACTTCCTTGAGGCTGAACCATACTTTGATCAATCTACTGTCCCTGTGAACACATTCAAGAACAAGGCTCCTTTCACTGGAAAAGTTGTCTCTACGAAGCGTATTGTCGGACCTAAGGCCACTGGTGAAACATGCCACATCATCATTGACCACGAGGGTGATTTCCCCTACTGGGAGGGTCAATCTTGGGGTGTCATTCCTCCAGGCACCCGGGAGAAGGATGGAAAGCCCCACTCCGTTCGTCTCTACTCCATTGCCTCCTCTCGATACGGTGATGACAAGACTGGAAAGACTGGATCTTTGTGTGTCCGTCGTGCCACTTACTGGTGCCCTGATCTTCAGGCAGAAGATCCAGCCAAGAAGGGTATCTGCTCTAACTTCCTGTGCGACAGCAACCCAGGCGACGAGATCCAAATGACTGGACCCGCCGGAAAAGTTATGCTGATGCCTGAAGAAGACCCAGCAACTGACTACATTATGGTTGCCACTGGTACCGGAATTGCCCCGTACCGTGGATTCGTCCGTCGTCTTTTCTTCGAAGACACCCCCGCTGCCAAGGCATACAAGGGCGAGGCATGGCTTTTCCTCGGAGTGGCTAACAGTGACGCCCTTCTCTACGATGACGAATTCCAAGAGGCAAAGAAAAAGTTCCCAGACAACTTCCGCCTCGACTATGCTCTTTCCCGTGAACAAACCAACAAGTCTGGTGGAAAAATGTACATCCAAGACAAGGTTGAGGAATACGCCGACGAAATTTTCAGCAAGTTGGAGAACGGTGCACACATCTATTTCTGCGGGCTTAAGGGTATGATGCCTGGAATCCAAGATATGTTGAAGGGAGTCGCTGAGAAGAAGGGACTTGACTACGACGAATGGCTCAAGGGCTTGAAGAAGGCCAAGCAATGGCACGTTGAAGTTTACTAAATGCTCAAATGGAGATTTTTAGTAGACACCGCTAGAGCTGTTTTGATGTTCGAAGATCACTAATAAGAGTAGATATTGAATTATCTTTGCATTTTGATGACAATCAGTTTTTCTCTGATAAGTGTGTGGGAGCATTTCGAATGTGAATTGTTTAGGAAGTTTCATCTTGTGCCCAAGCTGAGATACAGTTACCGGTGCTCCCTCAATGATGAAATTTGTTGCGAAATCAGATGATCTCTAGTACAGTTTAGACAAATGCAAGTTAGAAACGGACCTCTGGCTGTAGTAATGGATCTTTCAGCGTCCTTCGTCGACCGGGAAGAGAAATGGAGCAGATCTAGCATCTTTACGGCACGTGGAATTCATCCGCTGAGCACCTTTATTCTTCCACTGGCTAGTAGGACAGAGTACGAATAGCTACTGAGAACGGTTGAAGACGAGAAGCAACTTCTTCGACGATGAGCGAAATCCATCTACCACAGTGCAAATATCCGATTTCAAACTTGTGTACCATGAGATTCTCTAATTTTATAACCCTTGCAGCCTCGGTGATCCTGTCTCAGTGCCATGCCTTCAACCCTATTGCTTCAACCACAAGACAGACCACTGTAGTACAAGATACTATCAGATCACAGTGGACAATGATGCCAGATGAACCAACACCTGAGGTGTGTATATTTTTCGATTATCGTTCTTCGAGTCCAAGATAGTCGAATGCTGACTTTCTCTTCAACTCTCAATTAATAGGTCGACCCTCGGCGTAAGAATCCTGATGAACAACCTCCTGCACCTCCGGTTAGGATGCCAGTGATTGACACTGAAAAGGGTCAGATGGATGTTCTCAGCCGATTGTTGAAAGATCGCATTCTTCTTCTCGGACAAGGAGTTGACGACGAAGTAGCGAACGTTTTGGTTGCCCAGCTCCTCTATCTAGCAAACGAAGACCCTGAGAAAGACATCACTCTGTACATCAATTCGCCTGGAGGATCCGTCTCTGCTGGAATGGCAATCTACGATACCATGCAATACGTTCCGTGTGATGTATCTACTGTGTGTTTTGGAATGGCGGCAAGTATGGGCGCATTCTTATTGGGAGCAGGTGCAAAGGGAAAGAGACGGGCTCTGCCAAACTCTAGAATTATGATCCATCAACCGCTTGGAGGCGCTCAAGGACAAGCAGCAGATATCGAAATCCAGGCTAAGGAGATCTTGTTCATCCGAGAGGTTTTGAATACTTACATCGCCGACTACTGTGATCAACCAAAGGACAAGATTGAAGCCGATTGTGACAGAGATTTCTTCATGACTCCTGAGGAAGCAGTCGAGTACGGAATCATTGATGAAGTTGTCAAAACTAAGACCAGCCACATTGTCAAACCGGAAATGCCCATCTTGTAGGAGCTGAAAGGATAGTTAAAGGGATATAAGACCGGTTAATGAGTTAAGATATATTGCAATGACAAAAATGATGTGAATATATGGGACATATCTCAAGTAAAGAGATAGTAGAATCGCGAGGTATTCCATATAAATGAAGATTCGTGGCAACCTGCCCTACTGCTGTAGTACTACTAAAATTGTGTGAAGAATACATTGACCAACTTTTTTTGAAGTAGGCGGGCCGAGTTGTTGCAGAAATACCTCAGTACGAAAGTAGCGATAGAAGAAACATATCCCATAAGGCCCCATACTGGCTTTTACTAAGATATTCTCTTCAAAAGATACTCTAGTTGATCAGATTTGACAACGTTTGTTTCGCCAATAGCTAGGTAGATATGAAGCTATCTATGGATATGCTTCCTCTTGACAGGGAAAAAAGAAGTATGCTATTTCTACATTGCAACATTTGACAACTAACGTCGACCTGATCTGTCATTCTGAACAGCTTTGTCCCACAAGCACTGATGCCAAATATCAAAGCTCCAGAGTGGGTTTTCCTCATGCGTTGCCATGACTTGAAGTGGCTGCCCGTCAAGGACATGTTCCAACTGAATACTCCCTAGCATACTTCCAAGCTCAATGGAAAACTCTTGAAAGTTAAACAAATGCTGTAAAAACTCAAAGGTGTAGATCTTCGACGGATCCGTCTTTGGCTCAATCGATCCTTCTACAAAGAGCTTGTCGAAGTTCTTTTTTCGAAACTTGCTTCGTTGTAGGGACGTTTCTGCTGAGGAGGCTTCCCCAAGCAAAGTTTTCTTCCCATCCGAAGGCTCCTCGCGGATTCCGTCCAGGCAATCAATCTCTTCAGTCTCCACTGTAAGCGATTGAGGAGTACTTCCTAAAGGAGTCAACGAACGAGGTTGATCACCCTCGAGTTTTGCATCCAACTGGGGGGCAAAAAACTTCAGTACCTTGATGCCACCGCGAAGAATCCACTTTGGAGGAAGCTTTCCACATGGCCGATTTAACCGAAAGCCAGTAGAAAGTTGTGTCATTGGAATGCTCTTTTTGAATCTGCCGCGAACCACTACTTGATACCGCCGATTTACTCCCAAAAAGTACCCTTTCTTGTCATCGTATGGCTCAGGTGTTGTCCCTTCTGTAAACCTCAACCGAAGTAGGAAACTTCCCTCAAAGTCATCAGTCTCAAAATCAATCACAAGCGATTTGCCACGCTCCTCGTTTCCATTGTTGATGGGAAGAATTGCACAATTTTCACAGCAACTGTAACGCGTGGCATCATGAACTGGCTTCCCCCACCTCGAGGCGAGCTCGTCTGGCCAGTTACGGCCTGAACTGGGTTTCCAGAGGTGGTCAGTCTCATTTGCAAAGCGGACGCCTTTGATTTTCGTGCCACTTCCAGGTGTTGGTCTCAGCAAGAGAGGTGCCTGAGGCCAGTCCTCTGGATTCAGCGCTGGCAAGTCGCTCTGAAGGCAGGGACAAGAAAGTGGATTCTCGCACAGTGTTTTCTGTTCGTCCAAAGGCGACTTCGCCGGATCATAGGTACCGAAATACTTCAAGTTTGCCTGATGGTACCGGCTCATGTGTTGCGCCAGAACAGAAGGTTCTCGATTCAAGCGATTCAATTTAGACTGTTGCAACATTGCAGGGGATTGCAGCTCGAACAATCTGTTTTCAGCAGATATAGATTGAACTACTTCGTCTTCGTCCCAAAGCTCCAGTCCATCCTCCAATTGAGACGCAAAAACACATTCCACAGATTCCTGAATTGTTGGGTCCTCCGACAACAGCGGTGCCAGATCGTTAAGTTGTTCTTCCAAACTATGATTGGCCATCCCACAGCATTCGAGGTACGAATGACCCAATATTGATGTCGCGCAACTAGAAGCCTGAGCCCTTTCCTCGAGTGCTCTTTTGCGCGTTTTGGACGAAGGTGATGCCACAGAGACAATTCGAGTACTTTCCAACTTTGTTTGCGATCTTCCCATATCTTCATCACTCGCCTCAGTGATGCTCCCCCCGCTTCCCTTGGAATCCTTGCTTCCGTTTCGTACCAAACGGGTAGGTCGGAGCAAAAAGTTGATCCCTCTATTTCGTTTGCGTTTAGAAGGGCTCGAAGATAAGGTTGTCTTTTTGGCTTCGTCATCCTTACATGGATCACATCTGTCCGCTAATGGACTCCTTGATCCTCTCCGGCTTAACAGTGATTTGGAGAAGCGAAACGATCTACCACTAATGCCTCTAGAGCTTGCTGGAGATGCTGGGGAGTGATTCTTCAAAGAGCTTAAACTCTTCAATTTATGAGGATGAAGGTGGCGTCTCAAGAAGGACTGCGAATGCTTTGATTCCCCAGCTCCTGGGTCGGACATTGGCTTTTCTCTATCCACAACTTTATCAACCATGATGATGTCTTTGAGTTGGAACGACGAAAGACGAAAGACTCGAGAACAAGTTGTATTCTGGAAGGTTACAGTTTGTGTTTCTTTTGTGTTCGCAGTCAACCAATCACAAAAACCACCAGCCACACTGCACAAGAGAGGAGGAACGCTCGTAGACAAGAGTAGAAAGACAAGCATTATGGTACCTCTAACGCTCTACCGTTATTGTTTGTGGAAGCGCGGGTGTAGGATTTCTACTACGTCTTGGCGAGACCGTTTGGTCATCAATGTCTGACGCGCGCAACGGAGAATCATCAACGGAAAGACTGATGAGTTTTGTTTGAGCAGAAAAGAGACTTTTATTCGTTTTCGATCGATCAGATGGAACGACTGTCTTCGACTTGAGAGAATTCTGATCGAGTTTCATGGGGATGCAATACGCGCAGCAACTGTCACGAGCTTAGGGTGTGACTAATACCATAGAATATATGTATCCATACCAAGAAAAATATGTTATTCATATAGTCTGTTGTCACAGGCTTCTGTTTCTGACTCCAAGCGGTTAGTGTTTGGTTGCGTCTTCAAAGTCTGGATAAACGAAAACGCTATTCTATCAATCTATTGTTTCGAACTTCTATAAGTCTTGATAGGTTTATTGCTCTTCTTCTCCCAGATCTCCATATCGTCCAGAGATGCAATGGAAGTTTTCTGGTTGACCAGTTGGCACCACATAACATGCCTCCTTCCCAGATGAATTCGTTGTGGGAGAAGCCATGTCGTGAATCTCATAAAACGTGCAATCTCGGTTTTGTGCGTTATCATAAGGTGGCAGCAATACATCCAGAACAGCTGCCCCTTGTGGGCCAGCAATAAATTCATGCAAATTTCCTTCATATGGGAAGAGCATAGTGACGTTAGGTGCTTCCAAATGATCCACGTGATTCTTGAATGCTCGTTTGGTTCCTTTTGGCAAACTCTGGGCATGTGCGTCTCTTCCGAACCAGTTTCCCAGCCAGTGCTTCCGTCGCTCTGAGAGCGGACTACCGTCTATAGACATCGGTGCGCTTTCTTCTCTCGCCAAGTCTAAGGAATGTCGTTCCAAATCACCGTAAAGAACTCTCGAAAGAACGCACATATCCGGGTGATCGTGTAAGGGTATTCTAGAAAAAGGTGCAAATACAAAAATTCCGATAGAGTACTGATCTGGGATCTCTGCAATGTGCACATATCTGACGCAGGCATTGGGATTTGCAAGTGTGAGATCTGTCATGGGAGGCTCCACTTGATCATAGATTGGTTGGCAATATTGACTATTCACAGAAAAACCTTGGGATGTCAGAACAAATCTACGGATCGTAAAGCAATGCGCCTGAGCGTTCATGCACAAGGACATACCTGGGACTGACTCGGGGGCCTTGGTGTGGACCAGCTGGTTTAAGGTCCAACAAAAGCTCTGCATCGAGACGTTCCAGAGCATTCATAATCGGCTGCAAGCTCTTCCGCAGTAGGTCTTGGGAGACAGAGGCGAGCCCTCCGTATGATTTCAGTACCGGTTCCAATAATTTCCCAACCATGTGAAACTCACTCGGTTGAACTCGGTCTTGATGATATTCTACATTCATGGCTGATTCGGGTCTAGGTAGGCAGGCAGGATAGTTAGAAGGTGAGTGGAATGGGTCAACTGAGTGGAAAAGCAAGAAAGTTTTGTGGCAATCATGACGACAAAACAAAACACAAGTTTTCTCTGAGCCGAGGGGTCTAATCCGAATCAATAAGGTTAAAATCCGAACCCCACACGGGTCTTAACCGACTCAATTTAGAGCAAGTCGTACCTCTCATCTTCGGCTCTTTCTCCAGCTTGTTTCTTTCCTCTTACGGTTTCACGTATCGTATATATCAGGTCTCTGACCTCCCTCCTCAACTCGGTTTTCAATACTGTCATTGTCGAAGCTGTGCCATTGTCAGGAATGTCCACATTTCCCAATTTCGTTGGTGGTAATTTCTCTTGCATGTTTGAGCAGTCTTATGCTGTGTTTGGGGTTCTGTTTTACTTAACGACTCGGCGAACTCTGGCGTACGAAGTTATCCCTCGCGCCATAATCAGGTTGGAATGACGTCGGTCCCATACTTATGCCGTGCTGTTTATGGAATTGGTGTCAGAGCACTGGTCCGCTTCTCCTCTTGTTTACGTACACTCCATGCTGGTAGAGAAAAAGCACGTCTTTATCTACTTACTCATGTCCGTATATAGGATATATATATTTTTAATTCAATCCTCAGATATGAAGATACGTATTAAAATCGAATTTGACTGGCGGTCGATTCTCTCCATCTAAAATAATGGCAGTTCCCAATGAAAACAATCCAGAGTATGGAGCGAACCATCGGACATCACAGACTGAAATTGACCGATTGCCTTTCCCATACATCAAAATGAAATATCTGTTTCAAAAACCTTGGATTATCAACCTGTTAGTCTTAGGCTATTGCCACGCAGCATGTTTTGAGAATCGTGAGGAATTGGCTGACGCTGTGATTGAGTATCTTCAAGACAACTCTTCCACCACCACGGTGGCAAAGACCTATGGATGGCCAATTGGCAGCTGGTGTGTGTCAAATGTCACGGACTTTTCCAAATTGTTCTTCAATGCTACTAGTTTCAACGACGATTTGTCTAAGTGGGAAACCTCACAAGTGCTGAGCATGAACAGCATGTTCGAAATGGCAACTTCCTTCAACCAACCTTTGTCGGCGTGGAATGTTTCTCGTACAAGGGATTTCGATTTCATGTTCCTTGGCGCATCCTCGTTTAATCAGGATTTATCATTTTGGGACACGTCCTCTTCATGGACCATGAAAAACATGTTTTCGGGTGCGAAACGTTTTAATGGGGATGTGTCCCTGTGGAATGTTGAAAACTGCCTTGACATGAGCGGTATGTTTCAGAATGCAGATGCTTTCAACCAAGATATTTCGGAATGGAATGTATCACAGGCAACAGATATAAGGATGATGTTCCATGGTGCTAAATCTTTTGATCAAAACTTGTGCTCATGGGGTTCCAAGATTCAGATGACAGTGGTCAGTGATATGTTCGACGGAACGAGTTGTCCAACAACAGACGACCCCGATTGGTCAAGTCCAATAAAAGGGCCACTGTGTTTTGAATGCCAGCAAGAAGACGACCACACTGATGATTATGCAAACGTTGTTTCCTTTTTGCCTGTCAAAATGCTGTTGTTGCTTGTAATACCGGTATTGGTGGTGATTGCAATGAAGTTTCTGAAGCGCAACGAAAACGCCATTGATCCATCCGATAGCAAACTGACGGAGTTTGAACTTCTACACTTGGCCGAGGAGGGTTAATGCTCGTTTGCCATTCTATTTTTGGATTCTGAAATGCAAGTAGTTTTCTTCCACTTTTATCATTTACGTTGATTCCCATGCCGTATATTAGTTCCAGGCTTCAACAACTACTCATTACTGCCGCCATTGTTCTAAATGTCTTTGATGGATTACATCAACAATGCTTCGACCAATAGCGAGAAGCAAAGAATGGCCTTTTCAATGGTACTGTACCAAAAAAAACCTGAGGAGCTGGTAAAGTCTCTCGACCTTGTTCCACGCACAGATCAACAGAGACACAATACCAAGATATTGGCACAAACTGGACTCATCACTTTTGATTGGCAACCACCATAAAACAAGCCCATACGCGTTGTGAGAATTTTCACTCTCCGTATCAGACTTGGTTGATTCTACTAGAGAAGGAGAGAGTATACCTTTCGGAAACGTAAATGGCGTCACAAGCCCCACCGCCAGGAATGGCACCCCCTCCGCTCACAAACCAGCAACCAGTGCAACGTGAAGCGGAAGCCCCAGTAGCAGCACCACAACAGCAACGGCAACATCAAGGATATGGTAGAGGAGGAGGAGGAGGAAGGAACCAGGGAAGAGGAAGGGGCAACAACAATGGCCGAGGAGGAGGCCGTGGTCGAGGTGGTGGAGAAGGACGTGGTGGTGGTAGCAACGGCCCTACGAGCGTTGCGCCGACATCCGGCATTCCTTATGGTCATGTACCAGCCTACCTTCCTGGGTCATCGAGTCTAGTTGAAGAATTGGATACGAGGGTACTGATAGTGCTGCGTGACGGCCGTCACATTGTGGGTGTACGTATTCGTTTCCATGGATGCCATGGAGCTCCTTTTGAATCACTCACGCTCTTGTTGTTTGTTTGCTTGCTTGCTTGGCCAGATCATTCGTTCCTTTGACCAATACAACAATATAGTTCTAGACGAAGCAACCGAACGAAAAATACATCGGCATACAGACGGGGTGGTCTACTATTCGGACGTTCCAATGGGTGTTTACTTTGTTCGTGGGGATTCGGTTGTATTGCTTGGTCAGGTCGCACCGGACGATGGAATGAAGAATGTGGAGCTTGCCGAAATAGAAGAGATGATTAAGGGATCTAACAAGGAAGCACTGGAATGGGATTTTGACAAAGATCTATTTGCCTAGATTAAGAAAAGGGTAGTTTTCCAAAGGTGGCTGACTTAGTAATTGTTACAGACATAGACGCTAAAGCAGCAGCAGGTTCCTTGTCAAGCCATCCTCTACACGGCGAAGGACAGAATGATTGTGACATGCAATTCCAAACCCAAACGAGTGATAGGATACCATCGAAACAAAGAAAGAAAGAATACCGCTCTTACATGTTATCCATCTCCGAATCTTGAGGATGAGTATTTGTGAGAACGGTTCCACTGGAAGGAGGAATGTTGTTGGTGGCTGCTCCTGGATTCTCTGTTGCAAGGACAGACATTTCTTCCTTCTTGCATTCCTTCTTAGCTTCAATGACGGCAATGTCTTTCCTGGCAGAGTCAAAGGCGCTTCTGATTTTGGCTTCCTTGTCTTCTGCGGACATGTTTTCAGCAGTCTCCAACTCGGCCATCAAATCGTAGACCTCAACTCCAAATGCTTGCTTTCGGGTCTTGATTTCACGGTCTAGAAAGATGATATCAGTCTACAGAAGAGAATGAAACAAGCATGAGACATATGATAGTTGGTTTTGAAATGACGTTCACACACAAGAATCAAACAGTCGCGAAAGTGCCTCCAATGGCATCAAGGAAGTAGAAGTTGGGAGATATGCGAGGCGCAATGTTGACAAGCATGCGAAGACCCCATCATCCATATCGTTTTGGGCAACATCACGACCCAATTCCATCAACGCCAACTTGACGCATCAACAAACACTGTTTCGAACACTGTTTTCAAAAACGATAATCCCTCTCGCACCTTGAGCATCGTCTTGGCTCCGGCATCGACCACATTCTTGCCGGCTTTTTTTACTCTGTCTAGAAGGTTGGCCATTTTGGATTGAAACTGTTGGTTTGTCTTGCTACGAACTATTGTTGCCTATGGCAAAAACAACAAGCAACAACAACTTCCATCTCCAATGCTCGCAAGACTAGCTTTTTTCCCACGAGAACCTCTTTCGTAGTACCACTTCTAAGCAGGAATTGCTGTTCGAATACGAACATACTGGAACCGTTAGAAGCGCACGTCACTTTAGCTGTACGAACGAAGGACGATCGACACAGCAAGCCCTGCAGTTTTGCTTTCAGTTGGGATTTCAAGTCTGGATACAGAGAGTCTACAGAGTGACGCAACCAAGCAAGATATTCCGAATGCGTCCGTCCTCAACTTAATATGAGTATTGATTTGTTCGTATGAACAAACGTCGAAGAGTTCTAGGATAATTCACTATTGATACTAGAGAAATACGGGCAATGCAATTGGAACATTTGCCCATTCCAATTCGTGTTTTTTCGTTCGGTTTCAAAGACTAATTGCGTTTTTACTACGAGTGTATAACACCACAACACTTCGCTTGGTACCCCAGACGTTCCTTGTAGCAGTGTGATACGTTTAGTCGTGGTGCTTGACCTCGATAACAATATCATCCGAATCAGCTCTTGAAATCGCAGGGTTGCAAGCAGGAGGGTCTTCAATGTATTTGATAGCTGCAAATAGAGAAGCAAAAAGACCCATACCAATCAGCCAGGATGCAACACCCTCGCCCGTGGAAATATTTTGACAGTCAAAATCGAGTGCAAGTTCAGGTGCGCAGGCATCGTCAAAGAGACAATCGTGATTTTCTACCAACTGCGATAAAAAAGAAAATCGACGATGGTGAGCAAAAACAACCATGTTGTTGGCAACGCAGTCAAACCACCGTGTCCCTACTCACTGGTTCCGAAGGTGCTGGAATTCTGGCATACGCAGGCAAGGGTGGAGACCCACCTCGTAGGGCCTTGGAGGATACCCGAGATGATGCGACAGATCGCCGAAGGATAGGAGCAAGCGTTCGGGACGCCATGATCAGTACTACTCAATAGATAGTGATGAAGAATTGCTGTTGTTGCTGTCGGTGTCGCTGTTGTTGTTCTCTACGTCGTCTTGTTGGTAGGATCGGATAGCGGACAGACATTTAGATATGAAAAACGCCTTGTAGCATCATTTATGGGATGGACAGGTACTCACGATCAACTCGAATCGAAATAAAACCACATCTTTGCTGGAAAGGTGACCTTGCTTGACATTGCGTTGCCTTCCCTACTACAGTAGGAAGATCATTTTCCATCATTTTACATTCCCACCAGCAAGATCATTTTTTCTTCCTTTCGAAGCACAGAACCTGGCAATGGCGGAATTCTTAAACACTTTCTTCATCGCTGTGCTGATCTGTGCAGTGGTCACCTTCCTTTCCAGTGATTTCTACAAGGAAAAGTTCAGAACAGCATCCAACAGAAGTGACGGAGAAGAAATATCACCGGAAGTCAAAGCCCGTCACACCACATTGTTGAAGAAGTATCTATTCGTATACCTCTTGGCCGTCTCGAGTGATTGGTTGCAAGGTCCCTATGTATACGCTCTCTACATGGAATATGGATTCGAAAAGAAGGAAATTGCTGAACTATTTGTGGCAGGCTTTGGTTCTTCCATGATATTCGGAAGTTTTGTTGGTGGAATGGCGGACTGGGGCGGTCGCAGGGCCTTTGTGATTCTCTTTGCCATTGTATATGCTGCTAGCTGTGTCACAAAACGTAAGTTCTTTTTCTTCTTGATCCCTGTTTTGCGGAAGGTAGATGCAACTTACCATTAATCTTTCTTTCTTTCTTTTGAATTAGACTTCAAAGAGTATGGAATTCTAATGATCGGGCGACTTCTGGGTGGAGTTGCCACGTCGTTGTTGTTCAGTGTATTTGAAGCATGGTTGATTCGATCACATGCGGATGCGGAACTGCCAAAGTCTTGCCTTTCCAAGAGTTTCTCCTGGGCTTCCTTTGCCAACTCTGTTGCTGCGATTGTTGCTGGACTCGTTGCCAACAATATTGCTGGAACGTCTGAAATGATCCAAGTGCGCGAAAAAGTCTACACCGGCGGGTATTTGAATCCGTTTGACCTGGCGTTTGTGGCTTGCATCGCTTGTGGCGTCGGCGCATGGTCTCTCTGGGATGAAAACTATGGTGAAAAGTCTCCGGACGTTACTTCCGAAAAGAATGAAGGACGTGATCGTGGGAAATGGTACACCGGACTACAAGATGCGTTTGTCACCACAATGAGAAACCGCGACATTCTTCTTTGCGGCCTTATTTCTGCATTGTTCGAAGGATCCATGTATATTTTTGTCTTTGGTTGGACGCCAGTTCTCAAATCGTTTGACGAGGACAAAGAACTCCCCTTTGGACTCATTTTTTCGACCTTTATGGTTTTTTGCATGACTGGCTCTTCGCTTTTCAGTATTTTGGTTGAAAAACATTCTATTGAAAATTTGGCAGTCGTGCTATTTGGGTTCTCATCGTTGGCCATGATCGTCATTGGTTTTGAAATCAACGAGTCTATGTCTTTCTTTGGAATGCTCTTTTTTGAAGCTTGCGTTGGGATGTACTGGCCGATCATGGGAACCATGAAGGGTGGAATCGTTCCCGAAGACAAGCGAGCTGCCATTTATAATCTGTTTCGAATCCCATTGAATTTTATTGTTCTCTTCTCACTTTTGAATGACCTACCTGCATCATTCTCGTTCAAGATGAACGGTGGAATGTTGGCACTCGCCACTGCCTTACAGTTTGTTCTGACCAAAAGGAGAATGTCAGCAACAGGAAACAAGAACACTCCTGTGAGGGCCGAAAGCGAACCTCTGTTGGATGACGACACTGAGGAAGGGAAGCACATCATCTAGACCAGCGGTTGAGTTGTCATTAACAGATTACCAGTATTTTACATTTTTTCTCCAGTTATCTTTCAAATAGACGAAACGGCACTAGGAGAAGTCTCTGTTCATGCCAGGTCCTCGTACTCAGGTTGCATCTGTGACACACAACACCTACCCACCCTGGTTAGCTCCAGCAGCTCTATGCTGCATCGCAAACTCTAGAAACTCAGCCTCTACTCCATGCTCTCTGCATACGCTACCTAGCTCCGCCATGTCATCCAGCTCTCGGAAGACAGAAGGCAAAGATCTAGAGGATTCATCGTCAAGATCTACTTGCCCTCGAACATGATGGCCCCAATTTCGGCCAAAGCCGCCCGGCCTGCTTTTACTGCCTTTGACCCAGGCAACAAATTCGTCGCATGCACTTGACAACCCTTCAATGACTATAATCCCTGGATACCCATGTTTCAAGTAGCCACCCAACTTGCAGTTTCTGGCCTCATCAACAATGGCTTTTCGTCGATCGACATTCTTAATGTGATGAACCCAAATCCACCGTCGTGAATTCCCACATGGTTGTTGTATCGCATCATCCGTATCTTGGGTTCCATTTCCTTCCAAGGTTCGATCCTTGCTGATGAAAGTGGGTCCTAGCTCCTTGAGTTGTTCGACAAGTGCCATGGTGGATTCAGAACCCGCCATGGACTGTGATGTCTCAGTAAGCAATGATGAGAGTTCCTCTCTCAACGTGCGACGGATTGCATCCGCAGAAACCGTGACGAGTGCCGGTACTTCAGGATATCCTGAAGGCATTCGAGACCTTAGCAACAGCTTAGATTTGCTGCCATCTTCGCAATCCACCATCACTTTGATTTCTATTTCCAGAGTTGGTATTTCCTCTTGTTTCCCAGTGTCTTTGTGTTCCAAGGTCGATCTAGCAGTCTCAACTTCGACAACAGAAACAACTCGGAAGCTGAACTCATCGTCAGTTTCATCTTCATCACAGCTGCCATATATCGCTTCGAGTGCATCAATTTCACTGAGTGTCCTTTCCAGGGAATCCAGGAAGTCTTGACTGGACCTCATTTTTTGTTAGACGTCAGGTTCTGTGAGATCCGTCGGATGTTCGAAACTCAGTGACAACTTCTCGGCATTGTGCTAGACCTCAATTTTGCCGTTCGCATTTCATTCTCCAATGTTTTGACTGTTTAGTAGATGACTCAGATTGAAGGTTGCAACTCTCACGGCAAGAAAATGCATTATCCCCAACCAGTCTAGTTGACATCACAAGCGATCGAATGATTCGAATGAAGCCGTTGAAAAACCAATGCAAAACACGTTTCCTCGGTCGTGTCAAGTGAAAAGCACTTCTTCACTTTCTGGGAGTTGGCTTCAGGCCAAGAGTTGATAAAAAGCTCAGAAGCCGTCGCCATGCCCAACGAGGACTGTCCTATTTGCCTTGAAAGGTTGAATACCGCAGATGAGCTCTTTATTCTCCCCTGTTACGAGTGCGAGTACAATTTCTGTACGAAATGTGTCAAGACGTTCCTGCAATCGACGAAAGACGACTTTCAAGAAGCTAGTGACGGATCCAGACAAGTCAAAGTGCATATGGCATGCCCGCAGTGTCGAGGGAAATACTCAATGGATGTTTCTGAGATAGTGATGTTGCGAGAGGCGTATTCGCTAGGAATATCTTTGGTCAATGATGATGGAGATCACATTGCTGACTCTGATTTGAATGCAACTCAACTTGCGCGAAAACGTGACTTCATGAGCTACTCCAAAAAGCGGCAAGTCGAATGTGCATATGGGTTGTATATGAAAGTAATGAAAGACGGAAACATGAGTATACCAGAAGAACTAACCTCGGAGGCTCTGCGCGTGTTTGATATTTTGTTCCACCAAGTAGAAGATGGAGAAAACGGAACTACCTTCGAGGGCCAACCCTCGTCGAGCGTATTGAAACCGGTTTCAATAGATGAAACATTGTTTCAGGGTCTTGGAGAGTGTATGGGAAGTGATGAGAAATTGTTTTTGACCCAACTTTTGACGTCAGGAAAAGCTGAGAAACTTGCTCAAGCAGCAATGATCATGAATGGCATACTGAAGCTATCTTTGTCAGGACACGCTTTATCATCAAACGAACCATTCGATGGTAAGGCACATGCAAGAAAGACAGAGAGAATAGCGCAAATAAAGAAGCAGTTTCCTTTGCCGAACCATATGCCTGGATACTTTCTTGTTCCATTGTTCGACAAGAGACAAAAACACCTTCAACTGCAAGATGGCACATGGAACGGAAAGATGGTCCCGCCTACCCCCAGCAAGCGAGTATTTGACACTATATATGAAAAACATTACAAAGCCAAGCCGGAATCTAGACCAGTGGTCACAGTAAGGGGGGTAAGAGGACCGGTCGGAAGGCTTGGGTTACGGAAAGGCGATGCGATCACACATGTCAATGACATAGAATGGGTCGGCACGGCTGAAGAGCTAGTGGATCATCTTCATCAACACTTTGCACAGAATCCCTCTGATTTAATATCTATCACAGTAAATGCAAATCCAGAGACGGCCGAGTTTTTGCAGATTCGAGCAGGAATGCAGGAACGATCAAAGTCACAACAGCTGTAGGGATGTCAACTGAATATTGCATCGACAGGGCAACAAGGTTTTTGGTTCATGCTATGTAAATGTAACGCCGAATACGTCAAAGGACAGCCAGATTTTCTGTTTCAGAAACAACTTAGTTGCAACCATCATTGCGATCAACCATAGGAAACTAGAAGATGTGCTGACTTTCCATAGCGGCTTGGCCTTCTTCACTGAACCAAGGAAGTAGACGATTCAAATTCTTGGTTCCAACAGAGGGTAGCATGTGGGATTAGAAAACTCACCGATTTGCTTCCTCTGGCGCCGTCTTCAACGAGGTGGACAGAACACAGTAAGAAAAAGTCTTATAGCAAGCTAGCTAGGTTGTCTTGATCGACAGAGGCAGCTAATAGGCGGTATCACATTTCTTTACTTTCATCCGCTTGCATCCTTTAATGTATATCAGCCGATGGATAAGCATTATCCGGTGCTTGAAGCACATACACAATGAGAGTTGCTATCGAATACAATGTTTCGTTCACGAGTTTGTTATGTTTTAATAAAAGAAACCGAGGACCTTTCCTCCAGTCTTTTTGCGACGAGCCTCTTCATGAGTCATAATTCCGTATGTAGTAGACAAAATGACATGTCCGAATTGACGACTGGGCAAAAGATTAACGATCCACTTCTCAATTTCATCATACGGACAATCGAAGCGAGGCGAGATAACTCCACACTTATTCAATCGTCCATTCAACTCGATGACAATCTTTGAGGATCTGTGATCATCGACAATTTCGAATTCCCCGATGTATCCTGTATCACAAGCCAACGGCACAACAGACGACGGGTTAGAATACAATCGTTGCGTGAGTGTGAATAGGCTGTGGTAGTCGATATTCTTGAGGGAAACAGAGAAAGTGTCGGGTCCTGGCAGCAACTGCATCTCTCGAAAGAGAAGTGTGCGCTCACAACGTTTTTCTGTCATTCCTCTTCAGCCTGCTGCATTGGACTGGAAAACTTACCATGCTCTTGCATGCATCGGAGGAATTTGATAACAACCTTTGATGAAGGCCGGATCAAAACTTGTCTCCTTCCACGCTTTTCGGCATTGGAGATTGTTTTAAGACAATCGGCGAGTACTGACATGCGAACCATCTGCAGGATGAAAGAAAATTTCAGAGAGGAAAGGCAAAACCAAGAAATGAGAAAATGATTGCGATCTCTTTGAGGATTTCCCTTGTGTCAACGACTCAAGCGTTCTTTCTAACAAAGCATAAATGTCCGATTCATTCCTCCTGCCCTAGTCAACTAAGTTGTCTGCTTCTGCCAAATGCTATCTCACCTTGCTAGTGGTTTTGTTGTATGTTGCTGCTGCAATCTATTGTCTTCCTCCTCGTATGACAGCTTCCCGATACCCGCTCACCGCTCTACTTCGAGACCAAAAAGGTCAATCGCACGGCTACGGTGTCCGCAGTAGTTTGTGGGGCTTGAGCGAAATCGTTTTACCGCGTTACTTGGGTTATGGGCCGGATCGGTCTGTCGTCGTTCAGCATTAGTAGGGTTTTTACATACGCTGTTCATGGCGAGACAAAGGTCTCATGTTGATCAAGTGCAGCAGGCAAGAACAAAGACACTGTGTGAGCTCATCTCCATCGCCGTCTTCATCCTATACATCTAACCTAATTGTAAGTCTATTTCTGAAATGAGGAATCAAACAGCCTCTCTTTGCTTTGGTTCTGAAGAATTGAGCGTTTTGCTGCATGTTTTTGCTCACAATTGCCTGTGATGTTCCACCATCCAGAATCATGTCTCCCCGACCACCCCGCCTTCATGTTGATGGAGCAATCCTTGGTTACCAACGTGGACTTAGGACCCAAAACACCAGTGTTAGTTTGATCAAAATCAAGGGTGTTGACAGCAAGGAAGAGGTCGATTTCTACCTCGGAAAGAAAGTGGCCTTCATCACCAAGGCAGAGACAGCCGACAAGTTTGGAAACAAATTCAGAGTTAACTGGGGCAAGGTTTGCAGAGCTCATGGATCCAATGGAGTCGTGAGGTGCCGTTTTAGACGAAATCTTCCACCACAATCTATTGGCGGCAAGGTCAGAGTCATGCTTTATCCTTCCCGTGTGTAGGGAACATCAATAGAAACTAAACAGTGTTGTATCGCAATCTTGATCGCATCGATTCTCTTTTCGTTTGACTTTAGTGACGTTACACGTTAGGTTAAAGCGATGGCATTTTCTTTCTCATAGCGTCATAACCTAGTCTCTGCAACAATCAGGCATTAAGGCTGTGACCGCGGGTCGAACCTACCTCAGGATAGGTTTGGGGGGATAGTAAGTTGATAGCTTGTTATCTAGCGGCAGCGGTACGTAATTATATTAGACTTTTCTATCTTATATCATCTTCGTTGTAGTCCTAGACAACAATGCTCTTGACTGCAACTTGATGACAATCTGGTCTTGCGATCCTCTTGTTTCTTCTTCATTTCTTAGAGCATTCATGTTACTTCAACACATTTTTTCAAAGCTTCCAATACCCTCATCCGATTCGTTCTTAGGATAAACTTTTGAAAAGGTCTTTTATTAGGATTTAAGGGCACAAAGTTAGTTCGATTGGAAGTGCTGATAACACAAAGGTTGGCAGTTCGAAACCGTGGAGCTACTTTGTCTTTGATATACACAGTCCGCTAAACATGTAGTAGTCACTATGTTGAAATGAGCTGAGAGAGCATGCCAAGCAAAGCGTCATCATCAAGATTGAAATCATTGCTAAGATCATCCAATTCCTTGTCCATTTCAGCTGCATCCACATCAGCTTCCCTTGCGGCTTCGACGCGTCGTTTGTTGGCAGCGCTTTGAGCCCGCTCCGCTGCGACGCAAGGAGAACAGGCCATTAAGACAAAGCCTTGGCACCCACGGCATGCGCACAATAGTGTCTCTCCTAGGTCAATGAAAGGCTTTCCTTCCGGAGGAAGACCAAGAGATGGTCTGGGAATCCCGTGACACCTCAATTTGGCAGGGAGTTTCCTCCTATGGATGACGAGAAGTTTTCGGACTGCAATGAACGTATCCAACACCTCTTCAAACATTGCTGCCTCCATATCTCCCTCTTCACCTTTCACTCCTTCCGGTCCCTTCATCGCATACATCCCATTTAACAGATGACAAAGCATCACGGTAGCATTGGAAACCATGTGATATGTTGGGCCACCGTGATGCAGAAGGAAAGGATTCTCGATCGCTGTATTACAAACGCTCAAAAGCGACTGAATTTGTGCATCGGTAAAACCTCCCGTCTCTTCCTCATCTCCATTGTCTAAAAACGCATCCATCGCTGAGATAACCAAGTGGATACCTTGGTTTTTGTGAGAAGATGGCGTTGCCGCCTCATACTGCTGTAGCAAGGTGAAAGCCGACAAAACCATGTTTCGACTGCAGAGTTCATTCTCGTGTGCCAAAACAGCGGTTGTCGTCGGGGTAATGATGGTATCTTGAGGAATAGGTTCCATTTTCGCTGCCTGAGCTTCTTTTGAGATAGCCGCAAATCTCCCATTCGCTTGATCACAGCAGGTGCGAACAGCACAAGCAAGAGCATCGAGCGAACGAGCCGGGAGAGGAGCCTCGTTGTTGAGGTAGATTGGGGGCGCACCTTGAATCCAGTTTTGATTCTTTGGGTCAGATGCAATCTGACCGGGGGTCGTCTTCACGTTATACTCCAATTCCGTGGCAGTGGCACCAAGTGCATGTGATGGCCGTTCTACAGGAGGAATGGCCTTGTCAATATTGGGGAGACGCTTCTCGTCGGCGTTGTATATCATGTAGGCCCATGCATCCAAGAAGGCCACAGCGGACAAGATCGTGGCAGCGCTCGCATCGTTCTGCAAGAAATGGATGGAAACAATTATGAGATGAGGACAAAGGATATACCATTGATACACTAAAGCTCTACAACGTACCTCCAGTTTGGAAATGTACGTGAGACAGACTCGGCGATACTTGAAGTAACGAACCATGTCACCCCGAAATGCACGGAAAACCCCCAATAGAAAGTAAGAACGAGCCACTTCGAACATATATGGTGGCTGAACTGGCTCCTGAACCGACTCTCTGAGACAGTGGACGACTGCATTGCATAACTCCATACCCAGAGCAACTTCGTTGTGGACGACAGCACCCAAGGCAACTTCCGCAAACCGAGCAGCACTCAGCGCTGCCAAGTGCGTCCCAGGGATCATGCGTGGCGTCATACCGGGGATATTGAGTCTCATGCAATACTCCTCATCCGTTGGAGTGGGAGGGAACCCAAAGATCTCGTCGACACTCAACCGGTAGTACGCTCGAAGACGGCTTCCGTCCGGATCACTGAGCTCCAACAAATGAGTATGGGCTGCAATCGTGCGGGGTACCCCATTTGAATCCCTGTTTTCGTTTGTCTTCGGCGTTTCTGTCTTCATGCGTCTCGTGGGCGGCTCCATGTCAGCGGCTGCGGAAGCAGCTGCAAGTGCCGTAGCTCGCCCTTCCAAGTTTTGCTGCGCGTGGAGTTGTTGAATGAGGTTTAGCTGTTGCTGAATTGCAGCTTGTTGAGTATCAAGGAAAGATGCACCCTGATCAAGAGAACCCAAGCCTTGATGGCCCGCACCCATGTTTGCTTGAAGCATCATTTGTCGTAGCTGAAGCTCCTCCATAGATTGCACACCACCAAAACCGCCAACGTTGCCAACTCCACCCATTCCGCCTTGCCATGTATCTTGTGAATCTAACCTTGAGCCAAGTCCCCGACCGAATGCTTCGCCTGCCTTCCTAGTCTGACCTGAACGACCAGGGACGGGGCCTCGACGCTTCGCTGGGGAATAGACGCACTCGAATTCTGATGGATCTATCCCCTCAATGCTGTAAACAGTGGGACAAAGGGACATTGTT
Organism: Cylindrotheca fusiformis; assembly: GCA_019693525.1. Classification (NCBI taxonomy): domain Eukaryota; phylum Bacillariophyta; class Bacillariophyceae; order Bacillariales; family Bacillariaceae; genus Cylindrotheca; species Cylindrotheca fusiformis. Next base: position 115,912 of record JAAMXS010000911.1, on the reverse strand, counting down.
AGACAATCTGAAACATGCCCAGAGAGACAACCCAAATGAAAATAGACGTACCTCGTAATCTTGTGCTTCTTCATGTACTTGGTAGCACAGTTTCCACAGGGCCGGTTGCCGTCACATTTTGTCTTTCTAGCTCTGCAGCGATCACAGCTGGCACAGAGTGCAATCTCCTTTTTCTCATCATCCTCATCGGAGCCTGGCATAATGTCTGGTTTCAAATGTCGCCGCAAGAACTATTGCTTCTAGATTTCTCTTCTACTTGATGACTCACCAGAGACTTGGATAGGGTGGGGGTAGCGGTTATAGCGTGCCTGGTGGGATGCAGAATCAGATGTAGGTAGAGGAAACTCTGTGACTCCGGGAAATTAGCAACAACAAAAAGCCCGATACGTCCAAGTTTTCCCTTTTTTCGTCTCGCATGGAAAACCTGTTCATGAAGAGAAAGTTGTACGACGGTTCTTCCACAGGCTGCCTCGAAGAACAAGAAGACATTTGTACAAAAGGGAACATACCATTTGTACGTAAACCCCAACGCATTGGTAGTTTCCTTGTACTTACGTTTCAGCATCAGATTCCTTGTAGGTTGCAGCTGTCAAGTACCTGTCAGCATAGAACGCGTGCAAGTGCTGTAGGAATCCAAGTTCGCCGTGACTGGAGAAATAAGCCATATATAAAATAATATAAAATAAAACAAAAAGAGGTCTCACCCTTGAGCAAGAATAAATGAATAGAGTGAATGACATCTCTGCACATGCCAGTTTCATCATTCTCTGTGAAGGATCATCAAAGCTTGCCAAGACTAGTAGTTCCTTCGGAGGATAACTGAAACGACAAATCGATAATCTTCCAAAAGATATCACCTAGAGATGCTACATCGAAAGAATGCATCGCGGAATCTTCAGCTGATCACAAGGTTGAGATGACATCAGTCCGTCAAAATTTTCATCCTTGTCGCATTAAAGATAGGCATCATTATTGCATCTAGTCAACGTACTTGTTACCCTGAATACAGGTGGCATTCTGCAATGAGGTGACAGTGAACAAGATTCAGAAGTAAACATCATTGCCGTCTTGATTAAGCTACATGATGACGCATTTGTTGATGGCTTCCTTTTCTTCTTCTGTTAGTTCTGGCCACGACTCTTGGTCTTCGTCCCACTTATCAAGTCTCGCACATTTTGGATACTTCGACTCCATATAATCCACCCATCCCTTCGCATCTTCAATCCACTTTTGTTCCATTTTTACAAAACGATCAAGCCATTGCTCATCAGTCTTCATCAGTCCAATAGCTAGCGTAATATCTCGACCTGCATATTCTTTATACGCCCCATCTTTGCCGTAACTCTTTTCCGAAGACGTCACATCGAACACATCACCAAACAAACTCAACAGCCTCCGATCAGGGTTGGTACAATTGTACTTGTGCAGTTCTTCAAGACTTATAGTACCGAGCTGCTCTACATCTTGTATCTCTGCCTTCTGTTTGATCAAATTGGCTGGATTGGGAAGCATAGTCGACGGCTGTTGAAATGGATTCTCTCATAACCTTCTGGAAGAAATCGGATTGTCCCACAACTCAGAGCAGATCGTTGCGGAGGGGTTGTCAAAATGTCCGTTGTCGAATTGTCGTAGGGTAGTACTAGTCCATCGATGACCCAACTGCAGGAAGGTCATCCATCACACAGAAACTAAGATAGGCACTATATTAGTCCCTTACTCATTGTTTCTCTCTGGTGCCATCCACCTGGACTCATCACAGATGTCACCTTTCAGGCCCAAATAAAAAAAAGCTACATCAAAATCTCTAAAAGAATAACGTAACTACTTATAATTACATACTTGCAACAGAAAAGATATTGCCAAGAACTGTTGTTATTGGTATTTTCACCATCTCGCATTTCCTTGCTGGTTCCCACCGCCATCCCCTGTTTTCCCAAGAACGCCAGCGAGTTGTCCGAAGGATCCGAGTTGCGGAACTGAACCTGAAACTCCAAATTTGTATTTTGAAGGACCAGCACGGCCTTTTCTTGGTATTGAGCCTCCGAGCTCGTCTCTGTTCAATGCATTGGAACTCAATCTATTGGAACTGCCCTTCTTAGCCAGCCCATGCAAAGAATCCTTGCTTTGTGAAGAATGCCTTCCTTTGCTTCTGCCCAGCCCATAGAGAAGATTATCTTTGCTCAGAGAAGTCTTACTGCCTCTCATACCAAGGCCTGATACTCGCAGCAAATGACCATCTGATGCATGCTTTGGAAGGATTCCCGAATATCGATACCCTTGCGACTTTCCTGAGTCCGTACCCCATGTAGCGTTGCCACTTCTCCCGCCACTTCTTCCACTTGCTGTGTCTGTCTTAAAAGCAAGTTTCTTTATCATTGCATGTGTTGCGATCGATCTATCCATAGCTCCACTTAAATCGGGAGCTTGACGTCTATTGAAGGTATCCTTTGATATCTGATTTGAATTGAACACACTAGCGGAGCTGCTTCTGACACCTGATGTCTGCACCGACGGCATGCCCCCGCTTGCACCTTTCTGCCGCAAAAAGCTAGTGAGCGGGCTCTCTCCCGTATCCTTTACAGACATCCCAGCAACTGCACTAGCAAGAGATGGGTTCTGGGACACACGTTGCTGCTGCTGTTGGAGGCCCCGCATTTGTTGTATCGTCATCTGTTGCTGCGGCTGATAATGATTCCCCTGTGGAGTCTGTCTATTCTGTTGCATCTGTATGGAATCTAACTGTTGGTGCATCATCATCATCTGCTGTTGATTCATTTCTTCCTGTCCAATACCTTGTGGCATCACATTCGAGGTTTCGTTGATTTGACTTTGCCTCTTGCTTATCTCATTCAACTTGGAAAGAAGCTTCAGTTTTTCTTGTTCTAGCTCCTCAACAGTCGCTGAAGACTGTCTCTCGCGTTGAGGTGGAGGCGAAAAGAGTCGAGGTCCAGAGTTCTCGTGCGGTGACACCATTTGTTGAATATTTCCGCTCGGCGTAGGATTGGGGGTCATGGTCATTTGTTGTTGTTGCATCTGATTCTGCTGGTTCCAATCCGCCTGTCTGTTTTGCATCCTCTGGGGCATACTCTGATGGGGATTCTGGAACTGGTTCATACTTCCGTTTTGCATCTGATTCATCACGGAATTCTGGTTCATCACAGAAGAATCGGCAAATGGATCCGGCTCTAAGGAACAGTCAAGTTCAACCAGAGGCATGCTGACAAGTTTGTCGATAGAAGAATCAGAAGTCATATTCAGCACCTCGGCCAGCGCATTGTCTGACCCCGATAAGGCAGAAGAGCGATCCTGATTCATAAGGTTCAGCAGTTCGGCATCATTCATGTTGAAACTACCAATATTCCCACCTGCGGAAAGCAATTTGTCGATTTCAGCACTGTCAAGACCGCTAGTGTCTGCAAAGTCTCCGTCAAAATCGCCATTGCTTAAGTTAAGGTCATCCATCGTCTTGTCTTTTATTGATTGATTGAATCAAGTATGCAATGGTCTCTGATGACCCTTTTGTTTATAAAAAGAGTTGAGGTGGCTGTTTCTTCACCTGTCAGAAGCTTCGCTGCAAGAATCGGGGTCCTTTAACCTGCAAGTGACATAACATATTCTCCGAAAGACTGTTCACCAGGTGAAGGAAGCTCAGCACACCCTTCTACGTACAAGGAAATTGCAGCTTCTTGGTTGTTTGTCCTTCGTCAGACTATCGTGACTGAACAGTTATGGAATGCATCAGAGCGCCCAGCGAAAACACTTTCGTGCGTCAACACATATCGTCGTTTCAGTTTCCACTCGTCCAAACACCATATGTATCTCTTTTTCTACAATACGGCTGTGCAAATGGCTAGTCGGTTTTCGACTGAGACTAAGTAATTTTCTCGATTGTATTTAAATAGATATATATTTTTCATTGTAGCCAGCCGCTCCCCGCCTTCAATCTGTCTAGGGGCATAAACATCGAAGTCTTGCCTCTGTGCGTCGACTACTACAGACTCGTGGAGCCGAGACATAAATCACGAAAGGAGACATTCCTGTTTGTTTCGTGCTCCCCCTTCTCGGGCCGAAAAGCTCATTTCATAACACCGATAGTCTGAAGCATTGTTACTTCAGTCATCCTTCCTATTCTTTGCATTTTCCACCCAACAAGTGGAGCATCTGGCTAGCATCATTATGAGTGAAGAGAACGTAGTAATTAACAAACTTGATGATATTCTCGAAAACGAGGCCAAGTCCGACTCAGATGGCGTAGCAAGAGGTCAATCTCCCGCTCGTCCACCTTCTTCCTCTGGATCTGTCGGATCTGGTGGATCAGTGGGATCCAGTGGGACAGGTAGCCGAGGAAAGAGAAGAACCTGGAAAAAGCCGAAAGATAAGCCAAAGCGACCATTGAGTGCCTACAATATCTTCTTCAAGCATGAGCGATCTCGCATTGTAGAAGGTCGGGCTGATGACCCATCGCCCCAAGAAATTGTTCACTCGGTGGAACAGATTCTATCCACTTCACGCGAGACTCGACGCCACCGAAAGACGCATGGCAGAATTAGTTTTGGGGATTTGGCTCGCAAAATCGCAGAAAAGTGGAAAACTGTGGACAAGGAAAGAAAAGCTGTGTTTGAACATTACGCCGAACTGGATATGAGGCGATATCGAAGAGAACTAAAGATTTGGAAGGACCGGAAAGAGCAACAGGCTCTCTCTGGGTCCATGCACGAAAAACTCAGCAACTCTGGTTGCAGTCTTGATGCTGAAGACGAATCAGAGCTTAGCCTTGATCAACTGGCCACGTCAAACCACTCGAGAAGTGGTCACTACAGCGATGCTTGGGGTGCAAGGTACTCCATGAATTCTTCCTTTTCCAGTATTGACTCGGGCGAAATAAGCCTGGAACCTATACCGATTAATGAGATGATGAGAAATTCGAGGGCCAGCAATCATGGTTCAGGGTCACTATCAGGATCGCTGTCGGGATCATTCCCAAACATGGAAGTCGGCGTCCCTGTCCCTGGTGTAGTTCCAAGCAATGGATTTCAACAAATGAGTTTGAACGGTTCAACGCCGAACAATATGCAGAACATGCATAATATGCAGAACATGCATAATATGCAGAACATATCCAACATGCCAATGCAAAATATGCAGCCGAATGACGTTGCCTTGTTCAACCAGCAGCAACAGTTGCTGTCAAATATGCAGTTTGGGCAGATGAACCAAAATTCAATGCAGGGGCAACAAATGAATACAGCTGCAGGTATGGATCTTCAACAGCAGCAAAAGTCCCTTGAGGAGCAGCGTCAGCAACTCGTGGCTCTTCAGCAACAGCAACAAATTTTGCAGCAACGACTCATTCAACAACAGAACAACCTTCGCATGCAACAGGGTAGTTTTGCTCAGCAACAAGCGAACTTTACATTTGCACAGCAGCAGCAAGGCACGGCACAACCACCTGTGACCTTGAGTCAGCCCTCGCGTTCTAGTTCGCAAACAAGCAATGACCTGCTCGAGAACTTCAACACGAATTTAGACCTATCAAAGATGTGATAGTCGTTAATCTCTTTCAGTCGGAGGAAGGCCCCTATCGTGTGGGGACCAAATGCCGGAATACCAAGACAACCACATCTCGTTGTGCAGTAGCAATTGTCTTTGTACGGGGGCGGCATAAAATACTAATGAACTCGATCATACACTGTTTGTAAATTAGAGAATTTATGATCTTCATTTTATTGTCTTTCGTCGGATTGTGACGAAGCCAACCTTCGTAGTTTCAGCCCGAGGATACCAAAAAACTAATTAAATGCGTTAGACGTTAGTTTGGGGTCGGGTTGCTACTTTTCCCTTGTTGGCCCAAATAACTATCAAGTTGACCAGTCGCTGCTAGCACTAGACCATGGAAGGGAGGACTGGGCGCTAGAGGTCGAGACTTGAATTCGGGATGGTACTGGGCCCCAATATAGAAAGGGTGGCCAGGCAACTCAGCAACTTCCATTCTTTCACCTGATTCGTCTCGCCCAACCAATTTGAGTCCGCCATTGTGAATTTGACTGACATAATCCGGGTTGACTTCATATCGATGGCGATGACGCTCGTGAATCATTTCTTTATTGCCATAAAGTTGTTTTAGGAGACTTGCAGAGCCGTCTTCAAAGGTTGGTTGCGTAAACTTGGTGATTCTAGATCCGAGACGCATTGTCCCTCCCATCGTTGTCTTGTCGATTTCGGGCATGAAAAAGACGACTGGGTGGGCAGCTGAATCATCAAACTCGGCCGAGTTAGCTCCCTTCAAATTCAACACGTTGCGACAGTATTCGACAACGATGGCTTGAAACCCTAGGCAAACTCCAAGGTAAGGCTTGCTATTTTCACGGCAGTATTTAGCTGCCAAAATCTTTCCTTCAAAGCCACGGTTCCCAAATCCTCCAGGCACAATGATGCCTTGTGCATTTTTCACCTTACTCCAGGCTTCTTCATTTTCTTCTTCCAGATCAGTGGCCTCGACCCACTGAAGGTCAAGTTTATGTTGGCACGCAATAGCTGCATGTCGAAGTGCCTTGATAATGGAGAGATACGAGTCCTGGAGACCTGTATATTTGCCGATCAAACAAATCTGAACAGTATCTGTCCATTGTGACATATCGTTTGCCATGGTCTCCCAGGCACCCAAGTCTGGATTCTGAATGGGGAACTTGAGCTGCGACTCCAACAACTTATGCAATCCCTGTGATCGTAATAGTAGCGGAACCTGATAGACGTTCTTGACATCATGGACGCTAAGCACATTCGAAGCAGCCACGTGACAGAAACTGCTGATTTTCTGTTTGGTTGGTTCCAACAATTCTTCTGTCGAGCGACAAAAAATAATTGACGGAGAGAGCCCCAGAGAACGCAAATCCTTGACGCCATGTTGGGTTGGTTTCGTTTTCTGCTCTTCTGATATAATGGGGACTAGACTAACGAAGGATAGGAGGAAATTCTCAGTGCCAACACGGAACTGAAACTGCCGAAGAGCTTCTAAAAATACACTGGATTCAATATCGCCGACAGTTCCTCCAACCTCGACCAAGCAGACGTCGGCTTCTTTTCCATCAGCAGAAGTCGGAATTTTGGCCACTCGCTCAATCCAATCCTGAATCTCATTGGTAATATGAGGAACGACCTGAACAGTTTTGCCCAAGTAATCTCCACGGCGTTCTTTCAAAATGACATGCCTGTATATTTTGCCGGTCGTAAGGTTGTGGTCTTGAGTCAAATGGATATTCAAGAATCTTTCATAGTTCCCAAGATCAAGATCAGTTTCGCCTCCGTCATCGAGGACAAACACCTCTCCATGTTCAAAGGGCGACATTGTTCCTGCGTCGACATTCAGGTATGGGTCGATCTTAATGGCTGTGACTCGGAGTCCACATGATTGTAGCAAGCGTCCCATACTACTGATAGTGACACCCTTACCTAGGCCGCTCACGACACCTCCTGTTACAATAATGTATTTCATCTTCGGTGCTTAGTCAGCTAACTCTGACAGACTCTTGGCAAAGCTGAAAGCAGTGTTCAGAGATTTAGAATTTTGAGAATTCGAGTTGAGGGTGCTGAAAAATGATGGTCATGAAGCTTGTCTTGGCTGGGTCTACTGTACTATGTACCAATGGTAGAAATGAACGGTCAAATAGCAGGGCGCAAAAAATAGCGCGGTTGAACGAAAACAGACGATTTATTCGATCCAGTCGATTATCAAGAATTGACTTCTTGCCAGTCACTGATGAGGAAGTCCGCGAACTCCAGCATGTTTTACTAATTCTGTGACTCCCACGAACATGGCCAAAATGAATTATTCTTTTAACAAAAAGCAAGGTAACTACGGCAACCAAGAAAGCAACTCCCGTATTTCTTCTACACGTTGGACATATATACACTTCCTCAATTTTGATATGCATAAACGTGAATCGACCCTTAGTATTTTCGTCGGGTAAATTTCGAATTTATGATTACATAGGCTACATTTTTCCGTTGTTTGGTGAACCACCGTAGTAAAATTGTTGTCGATATTTTTAATGAACTTTCGGCCTCACTCAAGAAGACCATGCTTGACAAATCTAAATCAGGCAGTCAACAAGACTTCATCGCCAGAAACTTGAGGAGACAAGAGCCACTAGTCAGTATCGGCACCATCGCATATCTCAATCACCTCCCACCGACAATACAAAGAAAGCTGCCAGCACCACGCAAACAATATGCTATCCAGTCAAAGGCAACCGAATTCCTCGTCATGGCGAGTTGTATTGCTTCTTTCCCTAGCTTTTATTCTACCGAGTTCGGGACAGCAAATAGGAATAGATGTCTGTTCTTGTGCACCAAGCAACTATGAATTTCAGTTCGATTTTGACTTGTTTTGTCCCCCAATCAACATTACTCAAGGAGATGCGGTCACTTCAACATCATGCATGGTTAGTCCGTTTGAGGACGCCTCCGTTGGCGATCTTGTACCTGTTGCTGTGCAAGAAATTGTTGTTCTCGAGCTAGACCAAAACCTGGATGTATTAGTTCGAGAGGAAATCAATGGAAATTTCAAGAACGGAGATCGTTGGAGCTACACCTCTGTGGCGGCTGAACCTGGTTCAATCACGCAAGCTCGAAATCTCCCAAGAGCAATCCAATTCAATATCGTTGGCATCAATATATTGGATCAGGCCATAACAAACACTGTGATAATCACATTTAGCAACAGCTGTCAAGCCTATCCTGTGCTGATCCCAGGGCAATATGCTGGTTGGGTCCGATTTGTAAGTATCCTTCGTTTGCATTTGCTGTGGTAGTTGACTTCCTCTCTCAACATAGTACCATGTCTGTTTCTCAGATTGATCTGGAAGATCCTATTCAAGAGTACTGCCCTTTGGCTCCAGATATGCCATCTGCAGCACCAACATTTGGCACGCTGTTCCCTACATCACGAACCCCAGTTCCAACCACCGAAATGTCCATGTCTATGTCCTTGGATTATGGCATGCTGGACCTTTTGGATGATGAATTCGGTCGAGAGTACGGTTGCACTGAAGGCAGTTCAAAAGGCAGCAAGAAAGGAAAATCGGGTGCTAGCAAGTCTGAGGGAAAATCTGGGGGCGCAGCGAAAGGAAGCAAGAAGCTTGGGAAGGGAGGCTCCGGAAAGGGCGGAAGCAGTAGCTATTCCGGTTCTAGCGCCAAAGGGGAAAGCTCCAAAGAAGGAAGTCGTCGCCAGCTTGAATCAAAGGACAGCAAGAAATCGGCCACAGATAGTAAGAGCAGCAAGAAATCCAGTCCTGACTCTAGTGTCGATTGTTATGGAACCAAAAAATCGGGCAAGGGGAAGGCTGGCAAGGGAAAGGCGGGCAATTCGAAAAGTGGCAAGGGAAAGGCGGGCAATTCGAAAAGTGGCAAGGGAAAGGCGGGCGATTCGAAAAGTGGCAAGGGAAAGGCGGGCAACACGAAGGGTGGCAAAGGAAAAAGCGGCGAGTCAGCAAAGAGCGGCAAAGGCAAGGGAGGACCGGCTAGTAGCACCAAGAGTGGAAAGAGTGGAAAGGCTAGATCTTCCGAATCAGGAGGTTCCAAAGGCTCAACGAAAGCTGGCTCTAGCAAAGGAAAATCTGGTTCTAAGTCAGGGAGCTCAAAATCAGGAAAATCGGGATCTAAGGGCTCAAAGTCAAGAGAATCAGGATCCAAGAGCTCAAAAAAAGGTAGTCCTGAAGATTCATCCAAGTCCAATGCAAAAAAAATCTCGAAGAAAGAACCAAATGACTTGCGATCGTAAGGCGAAAATGCGTATATCTTTTTTGTATCTAATAGTAATAATATCTCTTTTTCAAAATGATTCCAAGTTTGTACTAGCTGTTGTTTTCTTCTCATCTTTGGTGTGGGGGAGAGATAAAGACGCAACGTCAACCTAGGAGTGGACGGGACTTAGTACCTGTTGCTTGCCAGGAGTGGTCTGAGTGTGAAAAGGACGCACCAGGATGTCGAGAGGTCATGGACAAGGAGTGGCCGGGACTTGGTACTCTAATCTACTTTCAGAGTCCCTTTGCGTAGTGAAAATTTTGAGTTCTGATTTAACAAATTAGCTCATAAATTGCTAAGTAACGATGAACGCACATGACCGGCTTCATGCTGTTTAGCTCAATGTTTCAACGTTCGAGAAATTTTGCATGATCTGATAGAGAAATTTCATGGTAATACACTCCGTGCAAGGAAATACATAGGGCCAGAATCATCGTTGCGGGGAAAGCTCCTTTTCCTGCCGGTCCGTTATCTAATTGTTTTTGTCCTTTCACATTTTTTTCGCCAGAATTATCTGGGGCTAAGGAGTTGAACGGAACGACTTTTGGCCAGGAAGCTTCTAGTTGAAACTGAAGCCTTCAACAAACGGCATAGAAGCGTATCCTAGCATTGTCCCTCTGATCTTCGACGATGAATGCATTTCTGAAGTCTTTTATCACGCTTCTCGGCCTTTCAATAGGAGGACATGCACAAACATTGGGCGAGGACATTTGCGCATGCTCTCCTGGAACGTATGGAATCACATTTGATTTCAGCCTTGATTGTCCACCTACCAATATAACTTCTGCTATTGATGGCGTACAGGATGTGGCATGTATAATCTCTGTCTTTGGCGCTCCAACGACGAGCGATCGCGTCCCTGTGAGCGTAGAAGCAATTGACATTTTGGAGGTTGGAGATAACTTGAATGTTCTCTTCCAAACAACTGAAACCGGGCCCTTTTCTGATGGAGATACGTTTGTCTACACACCTAATCCTATTGAGAGTGCCGCGAATGTTCCGAATGCAATCCAATTCAATACCCGTGCTCGAAATCAGGCTGGCGAGAACCTCCTGAACGTTTTGACTATACTATTCACCAATGAGTGCGATGTTTACCCTGTTATTCGCGCAGGCGAATCAGCTGGTTGGTTTCGTTTTGTAAGTCTGCGAAAGGGTTGTTTTTTTTATAAATTTACGACTTTGAAGCAAGCTTACGTATCACTCTCTTGCTTTCTCGTCATTCTAACAAGACGGATCTTGGCCCCCCTCAAAGTGGCGTGTGCCCAATATCCGAAACTAGTTCCCCCACACTAGCTCCATCAGAAGTTCCAACAGTCATGCCAGTATTGGCTTCCAGCACACCTACCGAAAGCCTTACCGAGAGTCCTACCGAAAGCCCTACTGAGAGCCCATCAGCCATACCAACTGAGAGCATAACTGATACCCCCTCCAGTAGCCCTTCTGATAGTCTTTCGAATAGCCCAACCGAGCAGCCTGTTGCAGTGACCAACAGTCCAACAGATGGGGCAGTGGTAGACACAAACTCTCCCACAGCGGCTGAAATTCCAAGTAGTGCACCAACTGATCCAGGGATTGTGGAGACCGATTCGCCTACGAGTCAGCCAACTTTGACACCAACCGTGGCGGCCACAGATTCTCCCACTGGGCAATCTCCAACTTCGCCTACAGCACCACTTCCAACAGTTTCTCCGACAGATTCACCAACATCACCTCCAATTTTGTCGCCAACTAGAGCTCCATCAGTCAACGGACCCATCGACAGTCCAACCTCTCGACCAACTCGGGAGACAAACGTTTCGCCATCCGAAGACAGTCCGGTAGCTGAAATGTCCATGTCCATGTCTATGGTCCTTTTCGACTTAGAGTCACTGAACCGTAATATCCTTGAGATTGAATCGCTCAATAGCGAAATAAGTGAATTTGGTAGAATATACGCTCACCGGAATGCTGGCAGCAAGAGCAGCAAGATTGCACTAGTGGGTGCGAGCAAACAATCCAAAAAAGCATTTCCCGCCAGCAAGGGTTCGACAAAGGGCTCTGATGCGACGCTGCGTGGTACGAAAAAAGAGTCCAAGAGGCGATAAGGGCATGGCCGGCCTCCCAACAGAGTTGAACTTGAACTGCTTGAGAGTATATACCTGTACTACATGTACTGCTTTTCCCTACTGCATTCCCAAATGCATTGTGAATTCGCGTAGCGACTATACGAGTCGACTAGAATACAATTGCTGTTATGAACGTCTAAAATCTGTGTACTTTCAAAACTGTCTACCAAGCATATCTAGCAGTTCTTTCCTACTATTGGCTTTGCAATTTACCATAAACTTGCAATATCCATACTTTGGGGTTGTTGTTTTTGCTGTTTGACTTTTTCCTTTCCACGTGCTCAAACATAGTTCTCATGTGGCTTTCGAATGATTCAATGCTCCCAGCAAGTCGATCTTCGCAAGCTAGATAGACTATGGTCTTATCGTGGGAAAGCTCGTGAATCGTCTTGACCAGACCATAGCTGTCATAGATGGAAGCAACAACATCGGCGCCCAAGATCACATCATGCTTTTCTCCAGCAACGGTTTTCCCCCACTCCAAGACCCCTGTCGTCACATTGGAATTGTCGGCAGAATTCTTTTCTAAAAGAGGTAGCAAGGCAGGGAGGTCCGTCAGGTGAATCTTGGCATTTGGAACTTGACGTGCCACGCAAAGTCCAGTCACGCCAGTCCCAGCTCCAAGCTCAATGACTCTTGGGTTTCCAATTTGCCAACCCTCTTCTCCTGCAACATGTTCTGCAAGAATGAAACCTGAATCCCAAACAAAACCACCTTTTCCAACAGTGCGATCTTGCTCAATAACCAATGGGCTCCCACCAACAATTCCAAAGTTTATTCTCTTATAGTTGACATGTTTGTAATCGTCATATACAGCTTGCACGGCGAGATACGATTGGTAGGCAAGAACATCAACGTCACTACAGTCGTTGGTTTCGGTCTCGCGCTGGGCTTCGTCCTCTTCTGCCATTTGCCTCAGCTTCCTCAAATAGATTCCTCTATTCATCATGAAATCAAGATAATCTTCGCCATCTTTGTCCTCAAAGCGCATCATTTTCCCAGAAATGACCAGTGGTGTGAATTTAAAAAAAGGGAGAAGAGTGCCGACCAAAGTCGGAGTTTCTTTCGTGTAGAGTTTTGGGCGTGGATGTTCGATGAAATGAATGGCGTACATTCCGTGATCACAGCCTTGGAAAGGTGACGTGGTCCAAGTCGCAATATGTCATGCTCTACTAGACGCGAACGCGCCACCACTCGCAGACACATTTTCAACTTCAACTTCAATAATAGTGATCTCATGGAAGATTCCAACACAGACGAAAGGATATACACGGATAGGTCGGAGATAGCTGAGGTTGGTCCATAGTACTTCTCCTACACCAACGAAAAGAAGAGAATGGACATACCATATGAAGACGCTGACTCATCTCGGCGGTGAAGGATGTTGCTGTGAGGACCGCCATGAACTGCATGTAGGGACGAATTTGGGTCTAATCCCATGGACTATCTATCTTTGAATCGTATGCCAACTCCACCGAGGTTATTCGAAGAGCACTGCTGACGCGCTTTGACAAATTGTTGGGCTTCGACTGGTCGCGGAAATCAGATTGTTGCAGTTGGTCAACGAGGCATTGGCGTTGGATTGGTCGTCGAGGAAGAGAGAGATTGCTAGCGTCTATTGTGGAGGCTTGCCTTTTGAAGACAAAGATTGACGAGACTAGCTCCAACAAGCAACACAATGCCGATCGAGAAAGCTGCCGAATCCTGAGTGGCGCTGTGATACCACGCTTCTGTTTCTGGTGAAAATTGACATGGAAAACGATATCGTCTCTTCCCAAGAGCAGGAAGTAGGCTCGTCTCCCTTATCTTCCGACGACAAATAAGTGTCGCTGGATTCTTTTTGAAGCAAGTCTTGGGCAACAATCGTCTTGCTTATTGTCTTTACCGTTTTCATCATTTCCACCTGGAGGGCTTCTTGCATGATGGAAAAACTACAAGTTCTCGCAATCTTAAAGACCAATGCATTGGTGCTTTTCTGATCACGTCTGCGGTCGATGAAAGAAAAATAAGTCTCTGGCCATAGATTGTAGAATTTCCATTTCCCAAACTGCGTGCATACATGAATCTGTGCTAAATCTAACAACAAAATTTGCCGCCTAGAGAAAAACTGTAAAACTACGACTTGCAGGAACAAAGAAATGCAACAAGACACAGTAGTACTGTAGCGAACAAAAACCGCTGCTACAGGAGTAGTGCACCAAAACCCTGCGCAATCGACCAATAGTTGTGACAGTTTGTTACCAAAGAGTGCGCCGTCCTGGAAGGTGCGATAGATTTATTGTTGTGGTTTGTAGTTGATATAACAAGCTATAGCGCGAACCCATCATCATCATTGGCCCTATGGTGGTTGCCACGGTGGTTGGGAGCTTCATTTTAGAATACACAAGGTTAAGGCCATAATCGGGAGCTCTCTCGTACTTATCAGGGTTTTCCAGCGCTTAAAAGTTGGGCTCTAGATTTCCCGTCATCACAAGCAGCTTGCTTTCGATATATATAAATTGGTTGATGAACGTAATACACCCAAGAATCCCAGAATCCGGATGAGGAACAGACTGGTTACGTGTCCATTCTCTTGTCCTATCAAATCACACAGACCAACCTTTGGCGAATTGTAGTATGTCAGGAACTCGTACGCTTCCTGTACGTACCTCGTCGGTGTCCAGTTCTATCGACATCGCTGGTCTCTTTGGGCCGAAGAGTGGGCCGTAAAGCGCGGCCATGGTCATCCTTGGTCATCATCGCAAATCGAGGCGTATTTTGTTGCAAGATGAGCGATGAAAACTCTGATAGCAGTCAACCTCCAGCTCTCGAGGATGCTGAGATTGACGACGTTTCATCGAATGCCTCTATTGTCAGTGACAGTTCAGGCAACGTCTCGATTGCCACAGATGCTAGCGACGACTATTCAGATGCGGAAGCAGATGGTCATGACGATAGCGCACTAGGGACACCATTTATTGTGCCTCTAAAAGCAGAATGTGAAGAATCAATATCATCTCCGAATAGAGTGAGGAGATCCTCTAGCACGAGGGAAGAAGCCTTGGAAAGGAATTCAATGCGGCGCCAGTCATCAAATAAAATGTTGGGAGACATGCGAGCTGCGGCTCGCAGCGCCGACGAGGTACAAGAAGCACCTCGTCGGCGCCCACCTCCGCGAACAAAGTCAGGTGATGGGCTCAGCGATGAAGGACCTCGTAGGCGCCCACCTCCACGAACGAAATCAGGAGAGGGTGTGATGTCTCCTAGAGCGGAGTTCCGGAACAAGGTGGAAGATGATGAAGAAAAGGGCTCGCCAAGCGGCAAAGAGCAGATTCTAGAGCGAAATATGGCAAGACGCCAGAAATCAAGCGAAATGTTATTGGCAATGCGAGATGCAACTCGTCAAGCACCCTCTCGCTCCAAATCCAGTGGTGCGGCCCTTCAGAGACGAGCTCCTGCACGTACGACATCTGGATCAGTTGCAAATTTAAGCAGTGATGATCAACGACCTCCGCAGCGAAGACCGCCACCAAGAACGAAATCAGGGGATGGCATGGTACCTCGCCGCAAGCAACCAGGAAGAACAAAATCCGGCAATGTCCCGAAACCGTAGCACAGTTTACTTTCCAAATTAGTGTCTTTCGACTATTTCTTATCAGTATCCTTGAGTCGTAGCGTCTTGCATCCATAGGTAGTTTTGCCTTGCTACGTTTCTGTATTGGTGATTTAGAGTATAGTTTGCCAGTTTCCAACTCCTCATCCAAGCAGTTTACATCCCATGGGAAATTCGTGAGAGAACCGTCATTTCTGCTCTGCAGTTACTAGCTGGCGAGTTCTGCAGAGAGAAGAAGACCAAGCTCGTTCGCATTAGCTAATTCCTAGCTAAATTCATTTCTACTACCCTTTCTCTTTCCTTTCTAACTTTGAAGCTGGAAAACCATGTTCTAGAGTGAGGACGACTAGGCTTTTGAATTTCTCTTGAATACGAGATTGCGAAGGGAAGGGGGCAGTCATGTCTCGCTTGAAACTGAAGCGTACCCCAACAAATCATCACCCTCGTTGATGGGGGCGAGGTCTCAGTTGAAACTGATCAAACTTTGTGTCGAGGTACTGAAATAGGCCTTAACCGTTCAGGCAAGACAGAATATATTTACCACAAAACGAATCATGGCGCACAAATTCCAGCAGAAAAATGAGGTGTGTGTGGTGTGTGGGTCAGTCCAGAAGAACAAGTGAGAAATCTTGCGCCCACCAGCGTGAATGATTTTGGTCGAAGGTTTCGACTTCCACGGCAGCCATCTACCAACACCCTCGTGAACCATTTCGGGGAAACAACCGTCACTCACGAATGCCGATTTTTGCTCTGTAAGTTTGAGGAAGTCGTGGCGTTGTGGCCATTCGCGGAATATCGACTATAAAAAATCACCTGTCGCCGATCTTTAGGAAAGGAAAGGGAACTCAATGACAAGATGATTAGAACACTTGCATTCAATAAACCGGCATTGCATAGGACATCAGTCCACTCAAGTATCCTAAGGTATCGATCATTTGTTCTCAAAAGTTCCTGCAATCAATGCGAACTCCAAACGGACGTCAGTCGGCGTACTTTCAGTACTCGAAATGCCGATGCTAAGAACGATCGACTTCTGGTCGTTGGATCGGGAGTTGCAGGGAGCGCTGCTGCTTTGATTGCAGCCGAAACGTACAAGATTCCTGTCACATTATTGTTTGCTGGAAGTATTCCACAAGACTGTAATTCTAACTGGGCACAGGGGGGGATCATCTACCGAAACTACGATCCAGAATCTGGTGATTCTGCCGCTTCTTTGGCCCGAGACATCCACAGGGCAGGAGCCGGTTTGTGTATCGATCAAGCAGTACAAAAGGTCTCTGAAGAAGGACCCTCGAGAGTCCGCGAATTGCTTTTGACCGGTGGTCCTTTTGCAAAAGTACCTTTCGACAGGAAGCCTGATGGTGAACTCTCTCTATGCTTAGGTACGTTTTGTTTTTTCTCATTTTCCATGGTAAAGGAAAGCAACATACCAAACTGATATGAAACAATACAATGTAACAGAGGCGTCCCATGCAGCACCAAGAATCTTACACTATGCAGATCACACTGGGATGATAATTACCAAGCATATCACACAAGCAGCAGCAAGTCATCCCTTGATTACGATGCAACCACAAACTTTGGTAACTGATATCATTTCGGAAGATGATATCTGCGTAGGAGTGAAGACGTTTAATCGAGAGTCGTTGGAGACAGATGTTGAGTTTGCTACCCGTGGAACCGTTTTGGCAAGTGGGGGACTGGCCGGAATTTACCAACATTCGACAAATCCTGCTGGTTTCAATGCACTTGGTTCCAGTGTGGCCTTGGCGTCAAGAGCTGGAGTAGCAACGAATGATTTGGAATATGTACAGTTCCATCCTACCTCACTTTACATTCCAAACGAGGCAAGATTTCTCTTGTCAGAAGCGATGAGAGGTGAAGGTGCAATCTTGCGAGATGCTGCTGGTCGAGCATTCGCCAAGGACTTCCACCCGGATGGTGAATTGGCTCCGAGAGACATTGTCGCAAGAGGTGTCTTTGAGGAAAGTAAAAAATCCGATTCACGGCATAATGTATTCCTGGATATCACACACCGTGACTCAGATTGGTTGCATGCTCGTTTTCCATCAATCCAAGCTCATTTGTCACAGCATGGATTAGATCTTGCGAAAGATCAACTTCCTGTCATCCCAGCTGCGCATTACACATGTGGTGGGATCGCTTCAGACATGTCCGGCCAGACAAGCCTGAAAGGGCTGTTCGCTGCAGGAGAAGCGGCTCGAACAGGTTTGCATGGTGGGAACAGACTGGCGTCGACATCACTGTTGGAAGGACTTGTTTTCGGTGCGTCGGTGGCAGATTTTGTGGGGAGCGAACAGGGAAAGGAACTACATTTACAATCTGAAGAGAGTCTTCAGCGATTGCGAGGCAACTATCCTGGTAAGATGCCAGCTCCAGAGTCTGTTCTAGTTGAAAAGGCTGCAAAACGTGCTGTACAGATGCTTGGAGAAGTCCGCCGTGTGATGTGGGACAGCGTAGGGCTTGTTCGCACGACTGCAGGACTATCAGCAGCGTTGGACTCGCTTGCTAGCATCCAAGAAGAAGCCTCAGAATTGCACGCAAGTTGTCCAATCGAAGAAACCGTTGGCCTTCGAGATGCCGCCTGTGCTGGTAAGGCTGTGGCAGCTGCAGCTATGGCCAACAAACAGTCCGCGGGAGCCCACTTTATCAATGATTCAGAAGAATACAGTGATGACGAGGACGTTATTGCAGCCAGGTAGTCTATCAACTGAAAAAAACAAGAGTATAGTGATCGTGAAGTTGTTTTTGTCTTGTACAATGCCGTTGTGCAATAGCTGTAGCAAGCAAGAGTCAAATGATCGTTTATAAAACATTTTCTATCATGTACGTCGTCGAGACTTGGTTTTCTTTGCCGACTTTGAAGATTCTGATGAATGATCGGTGGAAGAGTGTTTCTTACTACTCTTCGATTTGGAACTCTTGCTACTCTTTGAGCTAAAACTCTTGCTCTTCGAGCTGGAACAAGGTAGGGCAGGGTGCTCGTGTTCTCCCAGTAGAGACAAGCTCAAACATTCATTGAACTGGTTTTCAGAAAATGTCTGAAATATGCCTTGCTCAATAACAACATCTTCACAAAAGTCGAATATGGCTCCTTGCTCGATATTGGAGCAGTCCATTATTTCTTCCACTCGACCGTCTGTACATGTTTGAAAGTCGCAGGAATTACACTTGTGGTCGTTTGCATAGACGTTACACGTTTGGCATGATGTAATTCTCCCCGTTGCATCTTCCTGGCATCCAATGTTTTCCACAGCCAGCGTATCGTAAAGCCCCAGCTCATACTTGAAAACACCCCCTATCGCTGTTCTGGTCCCAGTAGCGCTATCGTAAAACGCTTGGGCCGAATTAATCCCACAGACTGTTTCGTCTGAGTTGCAATATGCGCATGCGTCCACACATATTAGAGTAACCCCATCTTTAACTGTTTCACATCTACACACCAGGCCAGTCTCACTGAGATTTTCCTCGTTGAGAGCAGCATCTTCCTCGCACGCTTCCATGGCCTCCGCAACAGAAAGTCGTCTATCATTTCTCCCCAAGAAGCCTTTTGGACGAAGGTGTGCTGATGGTTTTCTGATCTCCGATATTCGTCCAGTTGCATAGGCTACTAGGCTCAATGAACCTAGAACGCGTTTAAAACCGTTTTTCTGAATTCGGTTGCCCATTGTCTTTTGTTGACTGGTTTGCTGCTGAGGTATGGTTCCGAGGGTCATGCGTTCCCAACTCAACGGCTACCTTCCAGAGTGGACCGTAGAATTGTGAGATGCGTTGCTGCCGTTGAGCGTGGCGCACCTGGCTTGCTCGGCTCGCAGGGTCGTATTCAACTCTGGTCGAAGTAGTCGCACGGCAAGGCAGGCTTTGGTCGCAATAGTCATCCATCACTGCCAAAGTCCGTTTCTTGCATTTTGTAGTTCATCGCGTACTGGAGCCACGCACCAAATACTGTATGACTGAAACGAGAAGTCTCAAACCCCAAAAGTCACCATATTTTGGGAAATCACCATGGCGAGTCCGGACATCTTTTTGATTGTGACGTCCGTCGTCGCATTTATCATCCTTGCGGTGGTTGCAGTATATATCCTCGTTAACTACCAACACCCTGATGATAAAAATGAGGCGTACTTCCCAAAGTTTGTTGTAATAATTGGCATCATGATGGCAGGATTCACTGCCTTTTTGCTTCCGCTAGATGTCGCGAACAATGATGGCTATGCCGGTACGTAGAATTGATACTGGGTCCTACGTAGACTTTGAATTTTGACATTGGCACTCACAGACCTTGTGGCAACCGTTGGAATTCAGGATGCACTGGATATGACACTGATCTTTGTGGAGGCTTGAATATGGAGACGGTCTGGACTATTTTCTTTTGGCTGATCCCGATTTGGACATTTGTGCTGATTCCATTTTCCACTTTTTACTACGAGTCGGATGACGGTTTGTTGTTGAATCCAGGAGGCGCAAAGCAAAGTAGAATCCGACCGGCAATAACTTATACATTGGCATGTATTATTGTCGTTGGAATTATCTTCGCAATAGCCTATTTCACGGCTAGCGACGCTGAAATCCCGGTGCATGCATATGCTGGCAAAACGATTTCAGAGGGTATCAATCAAGAGACAGCAAACGAAAGGATCATTTTTGTTTCAGATGCCGGGTCGAGAGGGGTCAACTTCACGACAGCGTTGCTATCTGACATGGTTGATGGTGATGCGCAATATGTTGCTGGACAAACTGATTTAGGGGATAAATCGATCACTCTTACCGTGAGCATTAGCTCTTTTTTTGCTGGTCTCATGGCATGGTTGGGCTGGTTTTTGTTCGCTATCTTTGGCGGCATTGGAATGTCCGCTCTGCCCTTGGACCTGATTTTAGCTTACAAGAATCGCCCCAGGCGTATGGATGCTGCTGAATATGCAGAAGCCCAGACTTCGCTGCGGGAGAGAGTCAATGAGCTTGTTAGCATTGGTGAAATGATCAAACTTGAACAGGATGGAAAGTCGCCGGGGGCAGAATCGAAGAACCCTTTTAACAAGGCAAAACGAAAAGAACGTCAGGCAATGACTGAATTCAAGCAAGCTGTTTTTCTTTTGCAGCAGGATGTCGAAGATTTCCAGGCTTGCACATCCGAGTATGAAAAGACCAACCCTCTTCTCCCTTACATATACCTCGTCATTGGGTTTTTTTGCCTCATCATTTCCATTTTGTGGATCATCCACATCGTTGTATACGTACTTCCATCCCCACCATGGATGTTATTCCTCAACACCTATTTTACTTGGTTCGACAGCTGGTTCCCACTCTTTGGTGTTCTGAGCGTTGCACTTTTCACCCTGTACATGCTATTTGCAGCCATCAAAGGATGCTTCAAATTCGGCATGAGGTGCGGATGTGTTACGCTGCATCCTATGATCTACGGAAAGACATACATGTCCTCATTTCTTTTCAATATTGGTCTGGTTCTGCTCTGTTCGCTTCCAGTGGTCCAATTTTGTTCCACTTCGTTTTCGGGATATGCTCGGAATTCGACAATATTTCAAATCTTTGGAGTACAAATTGAGAATCTGCCATTTTTTGGATTCTTTTGGAAAAACAATGTGTTTACCTATATCTTTTTGGTATGGAGTCTACTCTGCACGCTATACTTATGGTGCAAACCCAAAGACGGACCACCTTCATCCAATGATCTTAGGGACAGACTTCGATCAAGAAGTGCTTAAGTAGCTGATTGGCAAAGTTAATGACAATTGTATTCGCAGGGTTTTAGTTTATTGAAAATCGATGAAGCAGCCCGTAGTCTCCAATCTGTCGCACAACGCAATTCTTGCTGATCCCTCTCTTTGGCTTATTATGTTGTTGCAGTAAGTGTGTATCATAGCAATTTCATTTTCTCGCCGACCTTTGGAGTAATAACACGATTCAGCATGCTTAAAAACGAGTTGACTGCCTTCACAGCTCCCTCGTAAGCACGCTTTGCTTCCTCCTTCGACTTCGCGTTCTTGATATCATCAATATCCAACGCTATTTCGTTGATATACCACCGTGCTAACAAGAGTTCATTTGTGGTACCAGTGTTTTCAGAGGCCAAGAAACCATTCGCCATCAGACCCATTGGTCGTATATAGTATTCTGGTGCCGAGCCGTCTAGAATATTGTAGTAGTCACCGTTTTCGATCTCTCCTCGAAGTGATGCAACTTTATCAACGCCTCGTTGAACCCGTTCCCGATACTTCTTCATCGTGTCGTACCGTTGCTGGGAAAGAGTGAAAGGCATTGTTTTCGGGAAATCGGTATTCCCATCTTCAATCCACTGAGGCGCCGTGCCAAATTTGTAGTAATAATCTTGTGAAAAGATGACGTTTGAATTGTCAGCTCTTCGGGACTTGCTAGCGCCCGAGTTTCCAACGGCAACTCCAACTTCATAGTCAACAAGAGTTCCACCAGGAGCAAATGACTTTCCGTCAGCACTAGCACGAGATGGCATTATAACATTGACAAAGAAAGTAGTGCCTGCAATGTCCATGAAAGATCTTCGGGTTCCAAGATCTGATTCCCCGCAATACTTGGCATCGGACGCAAACAACGTTGTCACAAGTCCCGTCCCACAAGGAGAGAAAAAAGACGAAGCTGGACTCGCCGCTGTTAGCAAAGCTACCACAAAAACCATCGACGAATTCATCTTCCGTTTCAGCGGTCTCTTCAACAAAATCAGAGTAGAGTAGCGGTACAAGAAACGTTCCTCGACATTGCGATGGTCTCCCTCTGACGTATCGATAAAGCTGTCAGCTTGAGAATCAGCCACCAAGTATTGGCAAATCGATTTGGGGCTGGAGCTTTCGATTACATGTACACGTCATTTCGTTGCCAGAATCGAGTCCCGTATGTACAATTATAGAGGTTTTGCATACTACATAACGATGTTTTCGATGACATAGTACTTCTTACTACTACAGTACAGTGCTACTAGTAATTCCTTCAAGTTATTATTGATCCTTGAAATGCAGTCGGCAATCAGAACGACGAGACCTCCGCAATAAGACTCCCATGCCATGCGAAAATCAATGGAACCCGACATTTATTAGTAGGCAAATTCACTGGGCTCTGTAGTCATGAAAAGGTAAGCTCCATCACAATAGGACTTGACGTTGATCAATTGCTGCAGCCTGTGCCTTTCTTATCCAATTGTGTTCCTTTTGAATATATACAAGTGGCCTTGGTGCAATTATAAACGATTTTAGCAAAAATGGCTTTATATCTACAACCTAAAGATACGAAAGAATGAGTTAGAACCTCACTTCGTAATAGTTGGGATAGGAAACGAGTGAATTCGTTTGGCAATCCACTCTTCGGAATCCTCAACGTTTCCGCCTCCTCCTCCCAGATATTTAGGCGCCGAAGCTTCTGGAATCGAGTCTAATGCTTGCTGCATGGTAACAAACTGGATTCTTTGTAGAACCTTTTGCTTGGTAAAAATAGATGCCACTTTTAGTAGACCATTGATGGCAACTCTCATGACAAGACTTGCACCTGCAATATTAATGGCTTGGGGTCGCAATGGGTACGATTGATTGATTTTTTGCAATTTCGATTCATTTCCTTGCGTCGACATCGACTTTCGTTGTGATGTGTCGATGCAGAACGTAACCCCTTTTCGAAGCGATATATCATCGGCGTGAACTGCCAACCAATACAACAATCCAGCCTTGACTGCTGTGGTCTCTTCTTGTGGCAAGATAACAGCCCCTTTGATCCAGAAGATTGATCTACCTTCATGATCGTTACCACAAACAGCATATGCACCTAGCTGCTTCTTAATATCGTCGTCTGAAACAAGCGAATCCACTTCAGAGTCACTAAAGGCGATGCTGTGGAGCTCGACAGACTCCAAGGCCTTCAGAAATTTTACATACTTCTCAGTTGCTTCGTCTACCCGCAATTTTGAGACGATGGTCGTCACTGCAAGAGCCTTCAGTCCGATTCTCTTTGGATCCACTTTTTCCACCTCTGTGAGCTTGTCGTACACAGATTGGATTGCCTGGAGCTCCTCGGCGGTGTAGACAAATGTCTTGGCTTCTTTTGACAAAGCTGGCAACTTGCTAGCTTCCTTCGCAAGAACATCGGTCCTATCCGCAATCTTTTTTGATGCAACAGTGTTGTGGATGGCCTCATTCGAAACTCCCACACTCGTCATGATTGCTGCTTTTTGAGTCTGTGTCGTCTCTGCAATGCAATGGGAATTGGAACAAATGCGAACGAGAAATGACTTCGTTAGAAAGGAGGGAGAATAGAAACGACACGTTGCAAACCAGGACATGCAGAAAGCGCGCAGCGGTCGATGTATTCGCGTTTTACTGCTTGGCGGAGAAAGGACAGGCTGCTGGCTTTTCTCATACAGTAGTCTTTGGAACCGAGAACCGCAAGGAATTTCACTTGGGTGCACCTTTGTGCCAGCACATTGTGCAGAGGTTTTGTTGCTTTGCACCCTAGCGATTAGAGCATGACAGCGACAAGCTTCTGTCCCTCATCCTACATAATTGTCTTAAACTCTTCAACATCTTCCACCATCTCAACCTTTACTCCTGTCGCATGCCTTGCATCTGCGATCAAAAAGGTCTTATACATAAGGAATCAACAGATTCTGAAGTTGGAGCGGAGTTATTTGAAGTCTCTCGCCTGAACATAGTCTTCATTCTGGGTGTGGTAGAACAACCAGGTTTGGATGCTTCATCCTTTTTCATGGATCTATCATGAATCTGCATTGCTGCCTGAGCCTGTGTTTGCAGCAACACAGCCAAGAACACTAACAAGAAAGGTCAATAACTCATGACTCCTTTCTAGGTCTCTTACTCAGCCAAAATGAGCTGAGTTTCCTCTGGCTGTATGTGGATGATTGGAATGAAGAAGTTAGTACTGTAGTCTTGTTGGGATCCCATCAGTATGGGTGTTGCGATTACAATAAATACATAGGGACAAGCTGGTATGCATGCTGCCTGAATGGACACCCAGAATGTCGTAGCGACGTTCTCCAGACCACAAACCCAGTTTCTTATAACATAGATACAGTATCCCTATATACCGTCGAAATAACGCCATGACCCATGAGATGACAGATGACTCCATTTACTCCATGCATGGAATATTCAGAAAACAGGGTACCAACTACGACTATTCAGAAAACAGGGTACCAATTACGACTTTTTATTACAATCAAACAGGACATAACTTGATAAGCGTAGCCACCATCATCGTGGTTCGGCGTTGAGAAGGTATCAAGGTTTTCAAAGTGGAAAAGTGATTCAGGAGAATCAACAACTATCCTCAGCTTGGTTCCATATCATCAGTTCCACGGTTTGATTCTGCCTCTTCTTTGTGAGGTATGTGTATCCTTAGTGACCTGTTGCGACAGTAGAAGAACAGCCCATGCCCTACAACTTTCTTGTCTTTCAGGATATGGATCCCATAGACACCCTGGTATGTTGCGCTGAACGATCCATCACTGATCCTCTTGATGCTCTCATGGAAGCGCTCCGAAACCGGTTCCGGGCGCAACCTTACGAATATCCTCTGCAAGTAAAAAATTACTTGTTCATTGTCATTACCAGAATATCTGCTAGGACATGAGACGGCAATCGCTTCAGGGCCTCTGAAACTTTTTCTCTTGATGAGAACTGTTTCTGCAAGTTCAACCAATCCTCAGTGATGCTCTTAACACAGCGGCGTTGAAGACTTGTATACTTAGAACCTCCTGGGCCAAACTTTGTGCTCATGGTCAGAAAGGGAATTGCAACAGAAACATCGATTGCGGGGAGGGCTCTTTCGTTCGTTAGCTGATCGAATAGACTTTCCGTCATCAGACTTTCACTGTGACTAACACATACATAGGCAGCCTTGCTCAAGTGTCGTGATTGAACAAGGTCTGCTTCACTCGGCTTTGTCCTTGGATCTTTCTTTTGAAGTTCCTCGAATTGCTTGCGATAAACTTCTATGACATCAGCAAGGAATTTGGGCGGAATGAGACCAGCAATCTCGGGCTTTTCAATAATCATTGTACCAGTTTTTGCTCTTGCCACTGATAGTAAGCGACTAGCCTTGGCGTCCTTGGCACTCTTCATGAACTCTTCCATGTTCCCTAATGATAAATTTTTTCGGTAGAATTCAGCCAATGCCTTTTGCAGTGATTCAATGCAGAGACGTTCTGCAATATTTGACATGGAGCATGCTCTCGATGCTGTCAGTGTCTGTTTCGCTTCCCTTGTGTAGTACATGTAGTCAAGAACCATCGGGAACACTTTTGCTTGATCTTCGGGAAGCTGCAATTTCGTCACATTGGATTCCGCGACGTTTTTCTGTTCAATGAACGCTTTCTTCAAAGTTTCTGATTTTCTAGGACCGAACCCGACGATGTTGCGATGAAGGGAATATATCTCAGTCTTTCTACTTTCCACAGAGGTAATTTCTATTCGCCAGTCACTGAAACTGGCTTCTGGGTCTGACTTCCAGCTGATTCTTTGAGGTCCCGTCGATATCTGTGATACCCCTCGCTGCCCATCCACATGATTAGATTGGTGGCTTGTTTTGCCACCGCGATCGGCACCCCTGGTTTCCTTTTCCCGTTTCTTATTCCCGTTTTTATTCTTTTTCTTTTTCGTGGGGGATCTAGGCCTTAATTCCTTCTTTTCTTCAGGCTTTTCCTCCTTACTTGTGAAACTAGTAAGCTCAGAGCTTGGGCGCGAAGGAGCCTTCGAGCCAAAAGGGCTTATCACCACTTCCTCTTTGTCCATTGCCATCCCAAGCTTCAGAGAAATTTCGGAGCTTAATGATGTCTCGTGTTGGCAAAGTGCATGATCAACAGAAAGAGTTAAAGGGTCCCCCTGAAATCCTCCCGTGAGATAATGATGTGACCATATGGAAGCATCTTGTTATTAATAGCCATCATCCGTTGAGTTTCTTGTTTGTCTTCCGGGTAGGATTTGATTACGCGCGCTATGCGTGTCGACGAAGTGATGATATCATCATTTTGGTCGCCGCAATATGTTGAAGATTGATCTGTCATGACATTGTGTTTTTATGAGGATTGGCATCCATTGTCAGCATACACCGTATGCTTGGCTTGCCCGCATCATGCGCTTGGACGCTTTCCTTCTGCTGACATCTGCTGGCCTCGCAGCAGGTCTAAACGCCGTAGTGTATGGGCCACAAGAAAGGATCATGCTACTGCTGACCGCCAAGCTCGCTGCAAAGGAGATGGAAACATCCCTGATTTGTGAATCGGGGGCCGAGAGCCTGTGCCGTCGTTTCATGTATGGCGTCGATTACGAAAAAAAAGGAATTGATGAGGAAGGTAGAGCAAAGCCAATCTCAAAACCGGAGGATATGGAAGCTGCTTTGAAAACTGCTGGGGTTCTTTTCTTTGTCAGCCACGAAAATCCTGTCGATCAGAAAGCGGCAACTACGTTGATAGACACAGCTGGAGAAGGACTTTCAAAAGTCGTGCTACTTTCAAAGATGGGAGTGACGAAGGAAACAGGTGGTTTTTTCGGAGGTTCGAAGAATAAATTACTACAATCTGAAAAGATGATACGAGACATCTGCGATTCCAAGCATTTAGATCTTTCTATTGTTCGGGCTGGGAATTTGAAGGGTGGTGGCTGTGGTCGTCCAGGCAATGATTATGGCTTGAACGAAGTGTATTATAACACGCTGGTGGATGTTGTTGAAGCTTCTGTTTGTATGGCCCATGACAAATATACAGTGGGGGCGGACTGCACCCTTGGAGATTCGATTGAAATGCCAAACATGTTCACACAACTAGGAACAAAGTCATCCTTTGACCCTTGTCCTTCTGATAGCAACCGAATTGCTGTGGCCTCAGGGGCAGTGGCCGCTGCTCTCAAAGACGACGAAATAGAATTTTCTGTCAGTGCTGCAAAGGCTGAGCAGCCGCCATCATC
Organism: Cylindrotheca fusiformis; assembly: GCA_019693525.1. Taxonomy (NCBI): domain Eukaryota; phylum Bacillariophyta; class Bacillariophyceae; order Bacillariales; family Bacillariaceae; genus Cylindrotheca; species Cylindrotheca fusiformis. The sequence goes on along the minus strand of JAAMXS010000911.1, from coordinate 88,436 downwards.
ACAAGAATGGACAGAAATACTAGAGAACCTATCATAGTAGGCTTTGAAAGTAGCAGGTCAGTTTTGCTTAATGGACTCTTAATCTTGTCATGGTGGGCTTGTTGTGCTTGGATAGTGCTTGTTTGTCTCCTTTTTGCTTGTTGGATTCAGCCCAGTCCAACGAATCATACGTTTCAGCATGGCCGCCGTCAGCAGGGTGGGAGCGCTCTCGTGGCAATGTATTCTGAAAACGTCGTCTCTTCGGTCAGTAGAGCTTGTACATGCGATAAGTGAGCCACGTCAAATTTCCGAACACGTCGTTATTCGAGACGACATGTCTGGTTGACGACGACAAGTCGATACCTTTGTTGAACTCGTCTCGTTTGCATCAATTCAACGAGCTGTGGATTATTCATCATTGTAACTTCTAAAAGAACCTAGAATGATCTTCAGATTTTCAGTTCTTCTTGTGGCATGCACTTCACTGGCAAACGCTTTTGTTCCGTGCCATCACAGTCATTTTTCAAGTCAGAGATTCTCCTCGGCAACGCAAGCCGACAGTGTCACAAAGAGCGAAGCAAACAATGACTTGCTTCCCGAATACAACAAAGCGTTTGAACAGGCGGATGCCTCAGTTTCAGCGGTTCTGCAAGACTCCAAGCCTGAACTTTTGCCCGCACTGAAACACTTTTGCAAAGAGTATCTGGCGGCACACCAGGTTTCTTTTCAAGAGACTGGCAACGAACGCAGCAGTTCAGAACACGCTCTGAAACGAATTTTGGAAGGCGTTCAATATGGTTTCAAATACGGCATGGGTCCTGATAAGTATATCTTTGGTGTCAACCATGTGGCCTTGAGAGGAGATGCAGAGAAAGAAGATGGAAATGAAATTGATTTTTATGAATGGGGAACTGAGTTCTTTAGGGGTCTGATTGATGAAGAAAATTCAAAACTTGAGGGTATGGAAAACCTAAAGAAAGCTCTCGCGCAAGCAGAGGCCGGTGAAAATGTCGTTTTTTTTGCAAATCACCAGTCCGAGGCAGATCCTCAGGTTGTCACCGTACTGCTAGAGCGAGCAGGGTTTGGCAAGGAAGCGGAAGAGATTTGCTACGTGGCTGGACACAAAGTCACTACCGACCCGCTGGCAATTCCGTTTTCGATGGGAAGAAATCTTATCTGCATCCATTCTAAGAAGCACATTGATGCCGATCCCGACACAAAGGGTATCAAGAATCGACAGAATTTGTCTGCAATGTCTGGTATGTTGGAGAGACTCAAGAAGGGAGGAAGTATCCTTTGGGTTGCTCCGTCGGGTGGTCGCGACAGAAGGGATCTTAAATCTGGAAAAACACCAATTGCTCCATTCGATTCGAAAACCATTGACATGTTCCGTCTAATGGGAAACAAGAGCAAGAAACCTACTCACTACTATCCATTTGCCATGGTTTCGTACGAGCTATGCCCTCCCCCTGATTTCATTGATCCTGGTGTCGGCGAGCAGAGAAACTTTCGATACACTCCAGTCGGTATCAGTGTTGGTGAAGAAATCAGCTCTGAGGGTGGACTGGAGAAGAGACATGAGTTTAATGAAAAGTGCTACGAAGGAGCACTGAAGGGGTACTACGCACTTCGGGAAGAAATCTTCCCAGGCACTGCGCCTTCTCTCGAGTAAAAAGGACCTTTGTTCTGCTATAGTAAAATGGATAGTTTATCTGACTGCAAGTTGATGAAGCATTTTCGGTCTGTTCCGTTTTGTATCAATACGGGTTTCAGAGCCGGCACCTTTTGGCTGCCAATGAGACAACCTTGACTTTGTTCCCCTTGCGGCCTTCGATCTTGGGAATGGTTCTAATCAGCACTTTGCATTTTCCACTGCAGTAAGAGTTAGTCTCTCTGCTGGTTACAGAAACATCAGCTGGGACTGATATTCTTGGTTCCCAGATCTATATGGCATAATTGCATTCCGTTAGTCAATTGACACAGCAAGTAGCGCAATAACTAAATCAGCACTAGGCACCTGCCAAATGGAAACTCACCCCATCCACAGCCACAGAATGAATTAGCCTACCGGTAGGAGTGTCTGTCAATTCAATCGTTGCTGTTCCCATACCCTCATAGGATTTCAAGATACTGAGAATGATCTCGTAGCAGCCGTCCTCAAGGACAACATCCAGTTCAAGCCATTCGCCACCTTTCTCACTAGTAGCAATCCAACCTTTTCGCTCTGCTAGACCGTCTCCGAATAGTTTGAATCCTTCGCTGTGATTTCTTGAATTAAGTGGGTCTTGTTTAGAGAACACACCCATAGTGTCCTTAACCATTATGAAGTTTGTCACATCTTCAAGCTGTTTGCGAGATCCCAACCAAGTTGTGGGCGGAAGTATATGGTCAGATGGGTATTGACCATTGCATATGTCTCGACGAACTGCAGCAATTGCGTGGACAATTATGTCTTTTGCAATTTGATGCCCAATCATAGACGGGTGAACTGCATCGTGTGCAAGAAACGGAAGATGGCATGGTACACGGCCCATTGGTGGATCATCGTTGCACTCTCGGTCACTTCGCTTCATGAATGTACAAAGAGACTTGCATCCTTTACCTCGGAATGACTCTATGATATGTTCATCTAAGCAAGGTGCGCAGCCGTGGGGGAATGGGAGCACAGGATCTGATGCCTTCGTGGAGTAATCGAAAGGCTCAAGTAGATTTATCAGCCGATAGAAGCCTGGAAATAAAGTTTCTCCATATGAGATGACAGGAATTTGATAATGTTGTGCAACACCAGTATGTAAGAGCTGCGCTGTTTTTCGATTCAAAATAGCCGTTTGGAACTCCAAAAACACGATTGCTGCGTCAGGAAAAGTCTCGAGGAGCTTGCTCACGACAGCTTCTGCACAGAGTGCTAAACGCTCGAATCCATCAAAGAAAACATCTGTTTTGTGATCTAAGTGCATTTTGTGGTCCTGGCCTTGGTAGTCGTTGACGCCAAATTCAAGAATAATCATGTCGATCTGACGGTCTTGGGGGATATCACTGAGCATCATCATTAGACGTTTTGCGACAAAGCACATATCTGCTCCGTGGCCTGCCCTAGAATACACCTTGTGCTCCGAATTGCTGATCGGGAAATATTCATTCAACCACTTCTCGAACTCATTCAAATACTTGAGACTGCCATTCGCAAGGCCATGTCCCATTGAAATGGAACCACCATATACCACTACTGAGATCGGCATTTTCCTGGCCGACAACTTGTCAACCACTTTTGCTAGTCGCCGTTCGTTCCCCACCCATGCGCGTGACCTTCGGATGTCTTCAGTTGACAAGTTGTGCGTGTGGTTAAGTGTCAATCTTTCAAACTCTTCGTCACACCGACTTACAGTATCCGGATGTACGTCGAGCTTGGACACATCGTAAGAATGCTGCTGTCCGTCATGCCGAGGAAGAACGCGTAGACTCCAAAAGAATGTAAGTACCCAAACAGAGATCGAAGCGAACAAATAAAGGCGTAGGGCGTGACTCCCTCTCTTGGATGTTTTCGTTCTTTCGACCATCATCTTCTCACTCGCTTCGCTTGTTTACTTCTCCATCTTTTTGAATGATTTCAAACTCACTTCTATGACTGCAAGCCGCCTAAGGGTCCATGAATCTTGTCTTGGCAGTTGGTTGCAAATTACACTCATGGTCGCTGGCATTTGTTTGAAGAAAAGGTGTGTGAACGACTGGTCCGACCACTCAACTGCGAAAAGGTGCGCATGTTGCAATGAATGACGTATCACCCAATAACACAGACAAAAAATGACATGACTCGGCAACCACTTTCTTGATCATCACTAGCTGTAATTTCACTGCATTACTTTGACACAGTAGTTTTCATTGACAGATTGATTTTCACTACCATGATCGAAGAAATCCTCGCTGAATATGGAGTCCTTATAGCTTCTCTGGTTTGTTTAATTGTCGGAGCGCTGGTTTTCATCAACAAGAAGCCCCCTACAGTTCTTCCAAAAACTGAGTTTGAACTATTTCCACTAATCAAGAAGGAGGTCCTGTCTCATGATGTAGCTAAATTTACTTTCGGACTGCCCGATGGGCACGTTTTGGGATTGCCAACTGGGCAGCATGTGGCTCTTCGATTCAAAGATACGGATGGCAAGACTCATCAAAGGTCTTACACACCAGTGACAGACAATAGTACAATAGGTGAATTTTCCTTGGTGGTGAAGATATACAAGGGCAACGTCCATCCCAAGTTTCCGGAGGGCGGGAAGATGAGCCAGCACTTAGATTCCTTGAAAATAGGAGACATGATGGAAATTAAAGGTCCTAAGGGGCACATGGAGTACCAGAGTGGGGGGAAATTCAGTGTAAAGCCACTTGGAAAGCCAAAAGAGGATCGTCAATCAAACCAAATCATTATGATTGCCGGGGGCACTGGTATTACGCCAATGCTTCAGGTCTTACACTTTATTTTCAAGAATCCAGGGGTCTCGAATGTAAGAGTCAATTTGCTGTACGCCAATCAGAGTAAGCACTCCTGTTTTTTTCTGTCAGGAACATCGCCCTTGGCTAATCCTCTCCTTCTGCGTCTCAGCCGAGGATGACATTCTTGTCAGAGAAGAACTAGAATCTCTGCAGAAAGAGTTTCATGGACGCTTTAGCCTTCACTACACCTTGGACCGACCACCTGCTTCGTGGAAGTACTCCTCCGGTTTCATCACGAAGGAAATGATCGAAAGACATTGTTTGTTCCACAATTCTTGCAAAGCTACGCAGGTTTTCATATGTGGGCCGCCACCGATGGTGAAATTTGCATGCAAACCTAATTTGGAAGAGTTGGGGTTCACTGAGAAAGAAATGGTCGTCTTCTAATAGAGAGTTTCATTTATCGATCAGTTCGTAGAACAAAGAGATGCCTTCAAAATTTGGGAGACTTGCCTTGCTACCTAAAGATCCACGATATCGACTCAGTTGAAGGGTAAGAGAAATTGTAGGATTGTGAGATCATAAATTGATGGTATCGTCGCATTCGGATAGCTTTTATTCTGCAACATTGAAGCTCTAGTTGCTTCATTGTGAGGACTTGTAAGTCTTTCAGCTTCGACACTCTTCCAAGATGCACTGTCTTTGCAAGTCATGTGCTTTCAAACGAATGAAATAACCCAGTAGGCCATCCGGGACAGTCGACTGGTTCGACTCGGGGGAAACAGGTCTCCTGGAAGTACTACATCTCGGTCCATGCATTGCCACGTAAGGTCAGCTGTCAATTAAAAAGTTCTAAGATCGTCTATATACCATTGCCGTTTCTCGACCGGTCTTCAACAAATAAACCAGAGCGAATTGCTGTTTTCCCCTTCTGGTTTTCCATGGTTGAAAGCAGCATGCTATTCTGTGTATTTCTTTGATGGAGCTCCTCATGGCAACAGTGAACCTATTGACTCGTCACTGGGCACCGCGGCACTGGGCACCGCAGCTGCTTTGGAGCATTGGCCGCAGTAGCTGAAAAAGGGTTCTGGGGAAGAACAGTCGAATGAGGGATTCACAACCAGAAGAGATACTCCTGATTTGAAGAGGACAGGAAAGGGACCGTCCATACGCGTCCAATAGTCCGAAAGTCATTTATGCTTGTCCCTTAAGTCTGTGGGGAAAATAGAAATGTGTTGTAGGACCAATGGAAAAACCACGACCAAGCCCCACATTTTCTAAAACGCAGACAGACAGTCCTGGCTATTTTGATCCCGTCTCAGCGGAAACCAAAAAATGTACGTAGAATCAACGTAGAACATCCAATGTCCAATTGTAGGTAGATACGATATGTACCGTGAAGACTATTGATAAATACTGCAACTCTTTGCTAAACTAACGCATAATTTCGATGCCATCACGTATTGAAGCACCTCGTTCTTTTGATCTCTAAACCGAAACCGATTGATCATGGTTGCTGATATGAGCTATACCACTGTTTCCAATGTCATTGACAGTTGGGAGGAAGTTAGAAGACTCAAGGATTACGAACTCTTGACTGGCGTTGCTCTGTTCACAAAGTAAGTTTGCATGATTTCTGACGGCACAATTGCCTGCCGAACCATAGTCATTCTCACTCGTTTGTTGTCTGTTTAGGCTTTTCGCACTCGAACCTGAGGCTATGACTATCTTTGGTTTCGATGTCAATGCAGACGTCTCAGAAGAACTCTCGAAGTCACCAAGGTTCACAAAACATGCGAAATATTTCATCCAGATGATCGACAAAGCGCTTGGTATGCTTGGTCCAGATATTGAATTGTTGACGGAGATCCTGCTTGACTTGGGAGCCAAGCACGTTGGGTATGGTGTCAAGCCAGAATATTTCCCTTCTATGGGTCGGGCTTTGATCCATTCTGTGAAAACAGTGCTGGGAGATAATTTTACCGACGAGACAAAGGACGCTTGGGTCGAAGTTTACGGAGCCCTTTCGTATGACATGATCCGTGCGCAAAAAATAAAACGCTGAATTAAGTTTCGCTGCTTATAACATCTACGACGTCTGCACAGCGGGCGTTTATACAGTCTAATTGTCAGCAAACTAAACTGTGTTTCTACCTGCTTGGGCAAACTCAAGTTGCCAAGTCTCTGGCTATAGCAGCAAGTTGATGAGTTAGAATCCAGTCATAGGACGCCTCACTAGTTTTCAGCACAAATTGATCAATATCTTCATTCACTTTGCGCTGAATTTTTGAGAGCCGATCGTCAAACAATTCAACTCTCTTTCCAATCTCGTTTGCAGATCCGATATTTGTATCACTTGATCCTTGTGAGACTGTGATCACTGGTGGTATAGCAGGATATCTCCTGGGATCAATACTTATCCGAATTGATATTTTAGACGATTCGTAAGCCATTGATGCGACGAATGTCCTTGAATGGTCAGGTGACTCTTCTTCTGACCAACTCAACAGTTTCGCGCAATTCATGGAACCGTTGATTGAAAAACCATCTTGCATCGATGGGTGTATTGGGATTGGGTTCGGAATATGTGACAGCGTGGAAAGCAAAGCGTTTAGTGTAGCAAGAGATTTGACTCGGCGAGCTATTGCCTTGACAACAACGTATGTCGAAATGTGCATCTCGGATGCCTTCTTGTCACCTGGGATGACATGTAAGCCCCCGAGGTAGTTGCACCAATTATAGGGTCGCTTGCGTACATTTGAGCTTTCCTGGTCATCGTTTAGGGGCCATTCACCTGTATCACCAGGAAAAAGTTCATTGATCAAATCTCGCATGCCAAAGTCTTGGCTTGCATATGCAGCTATGAGGTCCCACTCCTGGTTGTAATCAAAATGGATCTTCGCAAACCGAACCATTCCAAAAGATGGCGTTGATGAATTATCAGCAACATTTGGAATCTGAATTTTCAACACAATCGTGGAAGACTCGTTTTTTATTTCCAGCGCTGGCAAACTGTCTGCTGAATCTGTTCCGCCAAAGGAGCCCATTCTGTCTAAGCATGATTGCAGATGGTAATAAAGCGTATAGAGTGGCTTTGGAAGCAAGCGAGCCAGTTCTAGCATATTTTGCCGCTGTGTTCCAACCTTCTTACTTGTATGGAGATAGGAGCGGCAGAACTTTTGTAGAGGCGTGCTGGCTTGTTCCATCTCTTGAAGCTTCATTGGCAGTTCACGTAGATGCTTGCGTTTGACGGCCAAGTTCTTTTCCAAGGCAGCAGCTTGTTGCTGTGTTACCTTCAACGTGGCCTGTAACGTCGTTCTTGTTTTGACTTCTTGATTTAGTTTTGCAGAGATTTTGGAGCGGTTTTCAGGTTCCTTTGGATCAGCACCAAGAAATTTTACGATTGCGTTAGCCAGGTCATCGCTGGTTTCTGGAACCTGGATACCCATCTCATCGCAGCACAACTGAGCAAGCTGGGTTTTGTCGAGTTCGGCAGAGATATTGATGGAGTGATCGTTCAGTGTCTTTTGGTATTTTAAATTTTGAAGCTGCATCTCCTCTCGATCTCGGTGTTTCAATTGATCGTTGATCGCTGCTCGTGACGTTTCCAAATTCTCCAGAACAAGCTGCTGAAGAGTTTTTAGTTCTAAGAAAGTGCACAAGGACTCTGTTGATATGGAAGCAGGACCGGACGAATCGAACGAACTAACCGCTTCCATGAGCTTGTTGATGATCTTCTCGGACCTCACCAGTGCATCGGCTGTGATATGACTCTCTGGACTCGGGCGCGATTTCTTACTAGGAGGCTCCATCTCGGAGGCTATTATGAATGCGAACAGATTGAGTAAGATAGTGTTGCTTCAATGCGTTAGCTCTCAGAAGCCGATGATGTTTTGCTCCAGTGTTGCTTGGTGTGGTGGAATGGTATCGCATTTTATTGTCCGCGGCCAACTCGGCAGCGGGCGAAACCTGTTCCATGCGGGATATACAAGCGGGTCACGAGACTGTGACTTTTTTGGGAGCAAAAGCAACCATCATCCATCACTCTGTTACAGGTGGAACGCCAAGTTGAACTTCCAGCTGGCGTGGTGCTTTCAAGAAATTGAAGATACCGAAGCAAGACAACAGAATTAGTCATAGCATTGTTCACCGACACCTTTATTCACATCATGAAGTGGACAGCAGCAGTAGTATTCGCTCTTTTGGCAGCAGGTGAAGCTTTTTCACCTAGTGGCAAAGCTCCTCGGTCCAAGATTATAGTTGGCAGTGCAGTCGATGAGGCTGTTAGCAACGAAAAGAAATCCGGTTCAGAAAACAAGGATCCTCTTTTGATCAGAGCTGCCCGCGGCGAAAAGACTGAACGCACTCCAGTTTGGATGATGAGACAGGCCGGCCGACATATTGCAGAATATCGTGAACTGTGCAAAAAGTACCCAACTTTCCGTCAGCGTAGTGAGATTCCAGATGTCGCAGTAGAAGTTTCACTTCAACCATGGCGAAACTATCAAACAGATGGCTGCATTCTTTTCTCTGATATTCTGACCCCCCTTCCTGGTGTTGGGTGCGAATTTACAATCGATGAAAAGCTTGGTCCAATCATGGATCCCGTCAAGAGCTGGGACGACATTAAAAAGGTTTGTTTCCTATCCACGAGTGAAATTACTACGATTTTAGAATCTGACTTAGTTGTTGCTTTGCGAAGATGCATCCTATCGACCCTGCTTCCGCTGCTCCTTTTGTGGCAGAAGCCTTGAAGACGCTTCGTAAAGAAGTTGGCCCAGAAACGGCTGTTCTAGGGTTCGTTGGTTGTCCTTATACTCTTGCAACGTATATGGTTGAAGGAAAGACCTCCAAAGAATACCTTGAAGTAAAAAAGATGGCTTTCAATGAGCCCAAGTTACTACACGCTATTTTGCAAAATCTTGCAGATAGCATTGGGGACTACGCACTATACCAGATTGAAAACGGTGCTCAGCTCATTCAAATTTTCGATTCGTGGGCCGGGCATTTGTCTCCTCGTGATTATGAAGAGTTTGCTTCCCCTTATCAGAAGCAAATTTTGGACAAGGTAGGATTCGAATTTTTTGTCGACTTCATTGCTTTCAGCATTTGCGTTCCTCATTGTTTTTTCTTTCAACTCCCAACAAAAGATCAAAAAGCATCATCCAGACATCCCAACCGTTGTCTATATTAAACATTCGGGTGCTTTGATTGAACGCATGGCTGGTACTGGTGTTGACGTTGTCTCCCTCGATTGGACAGTTGATATGGCCGAGGGCCGGGAGCGTATTGCGGCTGGTAGAAAAGCAGCTGGATTGGATGGTCCTGGAGGAGTCCAAGGAAATTTAGATCCTGGTGTGTTGCTCGCAAATCATGATACTATCAAAGAAAGAACTGAAGAGATCTTGAAGAAAGCAGGTAATACAGGGCATGTGATGAACCTAGGACATGGCATTGAGGCATGCACTCCCGAGGAAAATGCCCATTTCTTCATCGAAACTGTAAGAAACTTTAGACATGAAGAATAAGTGATAAATCGATCACAAGGGTATTTGAATGCTCTTCATCGTTTGTATCGTATGCTCTCTATCTGTTGGCTATTCACCGTCTTGCAACAAAGGAACTCGATGTCTCGATCAATTTTCCCTTCTGATCCTCGCAACGTTGCCTCCGACTCGCGTGGGTGGCAATCCACGGATGCTAGCATGATGACAATCGGAAGAAATTCTCGCAGTAAAATTTTCCTCGCTAAGAGTTATCTAGTTGTACGATGCGATACTGTTCTGGTAAGGATGATATTGATCCATAACAGGCAATAATGTTGTCAAGTATTGACTGGGATTTGCATCTTCTCGGCCTGTCAATGAAGGACTTCGGATGGTGCTTAGAAAAGAGGCTCACCTGTAACCCAGTTGTGGTGAATCATACCACCGATGGCCAACATTGCCAAACGTCCATTGTTGAGCTCCTTCAATTCCATGACTTCCATTTCCTCTGCGCTCAATTTCTTTCCATATCCCAAGGGGTCGAAACCAAAGTTTCCTGGAACACGTTCAGGATCAGAGAACATATCCTCCATAGTGATCTTACCGTTGTTTGACCACCATTCAACAACTCCCATTCCGAGAACAATTTGCAACATGGCAGAGACGCCAACAGAGGTAGGTCCGAGGTTGGAGTCATCGACGTGTGTGTATCCTGGGATTGTCACAAATTCTTGCAGAACAAATCCGACAGTAGCAAGCATAGCAGCGCGAGAATGCTTGAGCTCAGATTCGCGTAGCCATTTCATGTCGAAGTACTCAGAGAAGTTGAGGGGATCGAGGCCGACATCACCGACGTATCCTTTCAAGTTCTTGGGATAAGTAAGAAAGGGTACAGACTCAGACATTTCTGCTCTGAGTTGAGTGGTGACTCCAGCAGGCTTCGACTACAAAGAAGATACGGCACAATAATTGAGCATTTCGTCGGGATTCTGAATGTCGATCTTCTTGAAACGAAAATTTACCTGAGGAGCAAAGGCGGCAGAAGTGCCCAAAATAGCGGCGAGAACGGCAACAGACTTCATGGTGATGGATACTAGTCTTGAACAATGCAACAACAATGGTGCTGCAGAAAGAGTCGTTTCGGTTTACTGCGAGAGTACTACTGATGACGTAGTAGGAAGCCCTCCATCTTGTTGAACTCTTGGATCGCAAGATGATACGGATGGACTATCCACTTTCGATCCTAGAGTTATATACTGGTCTTCACGAAGGTCGGGCATGGTGCGTTTCCTACTGGCATGCCCTAGTGGTTCAACCGCGCGCATTGCACTCTCTTCGTCGGTTGACGTACGAGCACCAAGTTCTTTGTTGCCGATTGACTGCCGCACATTTACTCCAACAAATCGGCTAAACCCCACTTCCTCGAACGTTTTTGTTTGGACAAAGATGAGCGGTTGATTCTGTTGCTACATCGGTGATTTATGCTTGTTGAGTCAATTCAAGTGGTTACTACGAGAAATGTTCAAGAGCGCATTGCGATCGTCTCCGGCAACAACTGCCTTAATGGCGGGTGCAGCTGCCGCCGTTACTGGATCGACGCTGTTGTCGAAGAAAGATCCCGAAATGATTGCAGAGTGTTCCGACAACACCGTTGTAGGTATGTTGCAAGGCTTGACTCGCAAAGTGGCAAACATCGAGGCTGTGCTTGGAAATTTGGAAACAAAGCCTGTGCCACCCAGAAAGCCAGGTATTGATATTGTGTTGGGTGCTCAATGGGGCGATGAAGGGAAAGGAAAGCTTGTTGACATGCTGAGTCAGGTAAGTCGTCAGATTTCCTTTTGATAGCCACGGAAAACCTAGAAATCTTAAAATCTACTTTCTGTTCAGGAATATGATGTCTGCGCCCGTGTTGCCGGGGGATCAAATGCTGGGCACACCATTGTGGCAGATGGAGTCAAGTACAAGTTTCATTTGATGCCTAGTGGAATCTTGAATAGAGATGCCACCTGCATAATCGGAAATGGTGTGGTCGTCCATCTTCCTTCTTTCTTGGCCGAGCTTGACGCTCTTGAATCCCAGGGGGTTGATTGCAAGGATCGCGTCTTTTTGTCTGATCGTGCTCATCTAGTGTTTGATTTCCACCAAGCTGTGGACGGTGTATTGGAGCTCAGTCTTGGAAGGAACAAGATTGGAACTACGAAGAAGGGCATTGGTCCAGCCTACGCATCCAAAATCTCTCGTAATGGAGTTCGTGTTGGCGATCTCAAAAATTGGGATTACTTTGAAGAAAGATTTCGTGCACTTGCAGAGCATCACCTTCGATCCTTTGAAGGCCTGGAAGTCGACATTGAGGGAGAGTTGGCATTTTACAAGAGTATCTCTGAACGGATCAATACCATGACTCGTGACACAATCGATCTTACGAATCAGAAATACGGAGAGGGAAAAAAGATTCTGGTCGAGGGTGCAAATGCAACGATGCTTGATATTGATTTCGGAACATACCCATTTGTAACATCTTCGAATCCGTCGATTGGAAGTGTGCTCACTGGACTAGGAGTCAGCCCTCGCAAGCTGAGAGGCATTTATGGAACTGTCAAGGCGTATTGTACTCGTGTCGGTGAAGGGCCTTTTCCGACTGAATTGGATATTGAAGAGGGGATAGGGCACCATCTTGCTACAGTGGGTCACGAAGTCGGAACTACGACGGGACGCGCTCGCCGATGCGGTTGGCTAGATATTCCACAACTAAAGTATTCTGTTGCCATCAATGGTTTCACATCTTTGAACCTCACGAAAGTTGATGTCTTGACTGGTCTTTCTGAGATCCAACTCGGGACACGGTACAAGTACAAAGAAGAGTACCTGACCACCATGCCTGCTAGTTTGTCGGAGTTACAAGAGGTTGAGGTCGAATTCGAAACGTTGCCTGGCTGGACAGAAGACATCACAAAATGCACAACGTTTGAAGAGCTTCCTGTCAACTGTAGAAAATACATTCTGAAGATCGAAGAGTTGGCCGGAGTCCCGGTGAGATGGATTGGAGTTGGACCAAATCGCCTTGATGTGATTGACCGTGGTGATGAGTTTGAAATCTCGGAATAAAGAGATAATTTAGCTTTGCTTTTGATGAATAGGCAATAGGCATCACTTGGGATACACCGGCAATGGTTGGAGCCACAACTGCATTGAAGTCCTTCTGGATCACCAAGCCATTCGGCTACTGATGGATGCGGCTTGGTGTCATATTAGTGCACTCTTTTAAAGTCCAGCATCTAAAGAAGATATGAATGCAAAAAATGCTAAGAAAATGCAGACTGATGTGGAAAATATGATTATGATTTATATGTTCTTATGAACAACCATAGCGTGGCTGGCAGTCTCTGTTTGCTTGCCTTAACTACCTACTGACTGCCAACCCACGATTGACTGCCAAGCTGACTGACTGTAGAGGAGGCCACGAGACTGACTGTCGAACTTACTGCCGAACCGACTTACTGCCGAACCGACTTACTACCAAACCGACTATACGCCAACCCGACTTACTCTGCCAACGAGACTGACTGGCTGCCAAACCAACCAACCACATGGCAGATCGACGTACGGACTGCTTTCCAGAGCTTGAAGATTCGACAAACTGATTGACGGACTGACGGACAATTCGCTTCTCTCCCAACGTACCGTTTGTATGTACAAGAAAATCAGTGATTATTTTTTCTTTCGCGAAAACTCCAATGGAAACTGTGTGCACACTCGCAACCGTTTACGTTCAATACGTGTTTCATAGAGCAAATGAGGACGCCAGCGTGACTCAGGGTTTTTTCGTCGACAACCTGAGAAGAAGAATTATTTTGGGAGAGAAGCAACCTTGACATCATCGTTGGCATATGCAGCGTCTCCTTAACAACATCCCTTTCGTTTCATGACGATCAAGTTTAGTAGTAAAGCTACAATATAGACTTCAGGTCGAATCCACATCAGCTCAGCGCAGAGCAGTTTAACTTCCTCCCCCATGGAACAAAACCAGCGTGAAAAGAGCAATGATGATCCCTTTATGCAGCGAAAAGCCCCCATTCCTCGCCCTTGGTTGACACAAGAAACTAATTCTGGCGTTGACCTCGATATTCTTGGAGAACGTCGATGGCAATTTTCATTGAACAAGCTGTCGGCTTGCTGTTGCGGAAAGAAGTCGAACGAGAACAAGACTACTCCCAGTGCCCCCTTTTCAGATTTTCCTCTAATTCGGCGGGATTCCCGTCAATCTTTCAATAGCTATGAGCTCTATTCGGTATGTGAACCCGGCTCTGTTTCCCCCTTGCCTTCCTATTCTGACCATAGACTTCTCCTATGAAGAGTGATGGATCTGGGTCGGTTTCAGATTTCACAGATAGTGATACTTCTTCTTCGTACTCTTCGACAAGCGATGAAAAGACGACGTCACCGCCACTGGTTGCTCAGACTGCACCTGAAAGTGTTTCCTCCAAACCTTCAACGATCGATGTGGCTACTCGATCAACTAGTCTCCCTCCTCTGAACCCTACTACTCCGAATCATGCATTACCATCTAGCTTTCAACCTCCGTCACCTCGCCAACGCTTGGACACTGATCACACTGCCACAAGCAATACAAGCAAACATAGACGGTTAGAACAGTTTGATTTTTCTCAACAATCGCTGACTGATATTTGGCAAGATCCAGGACTAGCATCGAAACTCAAGAGTCCTCCGCCGCTTGAGGTTCGATTCCCGGACGACTATGACTTCATACGGATGAGCGAAAGAAGTGTAACTAGTGATTTGGACGATCTTACCGGATTCGAATCCTCTCATAACGGAGCCGATGGAACAACGAATGATTCCATTGGTGATGGGAAACGGAGATCATTACTCGAAGACCTGTCTCTGCTTCCCCCAAGGCCGGCTATCCGTAGATCCAAAGGAAAGAAGAAGAAGCCAAAACCAATCATGTCGATTCCTTTGTATCTGCGGAAGCATGCCTCCTTGGATGCTGCCGTCCAGGGGGAACTAATGTTATCAGGATGGGTGGCTGCATCCTTGGACAACGAGGCCTTCGAATTAACCCTGAAGGCGGCCTCCTCCAAAATTGCAATTCGCAATGTTCACTACATGCAAATCGTGCAAGAAAACATGACAGCATCCGTGATATTATACGACACCGGTGGAAATGTCACCCGTACTATCGTCTTGGAACATGACTGGAGTTGTGAGTCGCACGAGATTACAGGTCGCATTGGGAAATGTGTCACGATCAAGTCTCCGTCATCCACCATTGTTCGGATCTTGCCCATATCCTTGGATGATTCCTTTTTCGATGGTGAGGACTTGGTGCCGGCCAAAGAGTTTGCTCAACTGCAAAACAAGCTTTTCGCCGGCGGCCGTGGCAAGGTATATGCACCGGATGAGCAGCACGATGCTGCCACGTATATCCTCTTTTCGCTAGACGCACTGATCAAAAAGTGGGGAAAGTAAAAGACGAAATCGCGCAGAAACCTCTCTATCTAAACTAGATTGCCTATCTTTGCTAGTTGATAAACGCAAGTAGGTAATAGAACAACATCTGAGTAGGATACATAATTTACTGGATGTTGGAGGAGACTGAAGCGCCCCCTCGTACCTCCTTTTCGTCATTGATTAATCCTTGGTGTTTCAAAAATTTCAGTTGGCGTTCTCTTTGAAGCTGTTGGCGTTCGGCCAAGGTAAGTCCCTTTGTCTTAGCAGCTGTAGCTACACCAGCTTGTTGCTGGGAAGCATCTGTCTTCTTCTCTTCCATCACATCCGTTCCGATATCTGTTCCAACATCTGTCGACTGGTATGATCGCTCATCTTCCCCAAACATTATATTGTCAAGGCCATCTTCTAACCGTCTTCCAAGATTTGAAAAGAAGCTCCCACTCGCGGACTGATTGGAGGACATGTTTTGTGGAGAATCTTTTCTGCCAGCGGCATTTCCTCTTGTAGGTGTCGTGCTACCTGTCGCCTGGTTCAATCGAATGCGAACAGGCGTGGAACCTCTCATTTCTGCTTCAAGTCGTGCTCGTTGCGCAACACTCAGCTTTGACTTGGAACCCAGACTCGAAGTAGACCCACCGTCAGATGTGTTTCTCGTCATCACCGACTTCGCTTCGTAGCGAGGGATATCCTTTCGTGGTGCTCCAGAGCTTCGTCGAGACGCAGGTTGAATAGATGATATGGTATCCAGCTTGGGTGCCTTATTTTCTCCTTGTCCATCACCTTCATCAGAAACACCAATCATCGCGGGTGGCCCATTCAGCTGGTAATTTGGTTGAGAGGGTCGTGCCGGGTCCCTTGCTGACGAAGAAGACGCCGCGATAGCTCTCAGAGCAGCTTGTTGTTGAAGCATGAGTACTGCATCGAACTGCCGTTGCGTCCTATCCTCTGTTAGCTCTGACATGTGCGACTTTTCATCGTCATCTTTCACTTGTCCTCGGCCTCGTGAAGCACTGCGTTTGTTGTTTGAAAACGGCAATTGATACCCTTGCTGATCATCTCCCTCGTAGTCGTTCGCTTCTTCGTCTTCGTCATGTTGAACAGAAGATGGCGTATTGACAATCAGATTCCCGTACTCCCTATTGAATGGTTTGCCAGAAGTGGAACTTGGTCTCCCAACTTGTTTCGGTGGAGAAGTTGCGGCGTTCGGATCAAAGGCGACACTTCCACCATAGACACTTCCAGCTTGCGACATCATTTCCATCATATTTTGTTGCACCTTGACTTGAGATTCTACCTTTTCCACGTATCTTTCGAGAAGTTTCGCTTTTTGTCGTTCTTGTTCAGCCTCGAGCTTGGCACCGGACTCTTTGTGTTTGTAGAGATCCAACTCACTATTGGCTTCTTCAACTTTTTTCCTCAGTTCAATCACTTCCTTCTTGAGGATTTTTTTGTGAGTTTGCAATTCGGTAACTTTTGTTCTAGTTGAAGATTGGAACATGGTAACTTCCATTTTTTGGGATGCCAAATCCTTTTGGACATCTTGACATTCTTTTTGTGCCTGGATGTATTTTGCCTGCAGCGTGTCAATTTGGGTTTGGTACCCCATTTGCTGCTTTTGCATTTCTCTCTTAAGCTCATCCAATTCCGACTCTAATTGCTCCACCTTACTTTGATCTCCTTCTTGCTTTTGTTCTTGTTGTTTCTTGAGTTCGTTGACGTTGTCCGCGTTATCACGAACTGTTTCTTCCAGCACCCGTGTATAATCACAAAGTAGCTGAACTGCCGCCTGAATTCCTAAATCTTGCCCTTGAATTGTTTCCAAATCTGCTTTATAAGCCTTCTTGATGGCAATTGTTCCTTCGTTTTGGTCCATGGCATCCTTTACCATTCTTAGGCAACTCCGTCGAATCTCCTCCATTTGACTTCTGACTCGATACATTTCATCTCGATGACTGTCAGCTTTTTTCTGCGCACTATCCAATTCAGTGTGCAGTTCTTGCAATTGCTGTGCAAAACCATCACAGACCTGTCGGTAGGCCTCTTTCTCGTCTTGCAAGGCCGCATGACGTTGTCCCAAGAGGGCCTGCGACCACTCTTCGCCCTCCTCTGAATTGTGTGTACAGAAATAAAAGCTTCTAAGATCAGGATTGACCGAGTCGTCACCGGCAAGTTCAAGCAAATTTTGGTTTTGCGAATTGCGATGAACCGTCGTGTAGCATTCCAGATCGATAATTCCAGCAGGTTGCAAAGTGCTGGTCGTGCCTTCCTGATTTTCGTCCGCGGGCGGAGGAACTGTGGCACTCGCGCCGGTTCCGAGTACATGATAGAGTGAGGATCGTGGCTGTTGATGCTTGAGAGCTCCTCGTTTTCCATATCCCTGTCGGACCGCCTTGTTCAAAAAGTCTTGCTGTTTTGGCGTCAAATTGGGCACTTCGCATTGTGACGTAGGATGAGCATCAAAGTAATACAAAAAGGTATGAGGAACAACACAACAATATCTAGGTTGCCAGACATGTTGCTCGTTTCTCTTCAGTAGCCATCCACTCTTCACAGAAAGCAAACCAAGAACATCTGGCGTTCTGGGCGGAGCTGACTTGATCGTGCAAGTTGTGTTCAGATTGCTGAACCACAAGCTATTCGTCAGACTCGTTTTCTGTAGTACGGCGCGCTTGGCATCTTCGCTCACTTGGCTGATTTGACCCGAGAGCCCCTGCTTCGTCGCCATGGTGATGTAGTATGAAATAGCGGGATTCTTCCTTCCTTGCAATCCACAAACCTGTCAGAGGTCGAGCTTGCGCAGTGGTATTTATCTTTGGAATTGTCGTTTGGCCGTCTCGGGCACCAGTGTTCTGGGCATTGGGAAATAGTAAATTATACAGTTATTCAGATTTGGTAATAGTATATCTGTCGCGCATCCGAAAAACGGTAGCTGGCAGGCTTGGTCAGTGAGAGAAGTCGAATCAGTCGAACTGTTGGTCGATCAACAGCTATTTTGGGTTCCACCAAGAGATTTTGTTCGCCAACAAACAACACAACGAATAACCCAGAAGATGTCCGAAAAATACATTAGCACGGCATTATGACTTTACTTTTCTATTTCCTGTTAGGGTCATGGATACTTCGATCATGCACCGTACATGCTTTTGCCAACAATCTGGTCGGCAACAAAGTTGGTTGCATGACCGGTACGCACAGAATTATACCATTGGTAACAAACTCGACGAAAAAACCAACGATGCTAACTGATGCGGTTTTCTCTTTTGTTAGGACTGGATACTTCCGAAGTTATAATGAACAATGTGGTCAAGAGTCCAGAGGAATCTGATTTTCCAAAGATGCACTTGGCAGTGGTTATGGCGGATGGCATCAATCACATGGAATCTCCCTACCATTTTTCACCACAGGAGGAAGAGCTGAACATTGCCTTTGTCAATCCATATTCTAAGGAGGAATTTGAAGACGATATACAATATGTTATGGAAATAGACGGACCGGCGGAATTTTTAGAAGGAGGATCCATTGGTTGTGATGGAAATCGACGCCTCTCGGCTAGAATGTTCGATTCCACCCCTGCGTTGCTCAAGATTCATGATTCCTCAGCAACCATTCGGGTATGGGCGGGGTGGGCGACGGGGCAAAATGCAGTGCGACTCACACCGGATCTTATGCTGGAGCCACAAAAAGGAACAGAGGAAGCTGGGAAAATAGTAGATGAACATGGTAGAGAGGAAGTCGAAGTATCGAACAAAGTTGAGGAAGTGGAGCTGGTGTCGGAACCGGAGAACCCCTTAGTTGCTGACGAAGGCCATGCCGCGGTCGAAGATACGATAGACAATGAGAAATCTCTCAATGAGTCTGATCTGTCAGCCAACGAACAAGTGGCGGCCAAAAACTTCCAACGCAAGCCCAAAGGGACGCTGGGGGACAACTCCCTTCGAGATGATCCGTTGCTGGTTGGACACATGAAAGAAAATAAGCAACATCACAAGCATGTGATAAAATTGGAAAAGGAAAAGCGACAGCAGGAAATTGACAACTTGAAGGAAAAAATTAAAGATATGCATCCTTTCCATCAAGCCAAAGAAATTCACAAGACAATCCTGGACTCGCACACCAATCTCCACAAACATTTTGGTTATGGAACTCGAGAAGATAGCAAATCGTTTCGGGAAAAGTATGAATCAGACAGTTTTGCGAATGGACTAGATACACAACGGCACATGGTTGCGAGTATTTTCTTCTTACTTGCGATGGGATCCATTGTGTTCTTTTACGGGAAAAGGCGAGGTGTGAAGGGAAGACGTGATCTGTAACCAATATAAACTGCTACTGCTACATAAACAACGCTGCGCATGATAAATACTTCAACTCGTGCCCTCACTAGTCTTGCTTCTTTGCTTTTGAGGGCTTCTTGGAAATGTACCGTTGAACAAAGAACTGCACAAACAGTAGCAGGTAGCTCCCGTACATTATCAAGGCCGCAGTGTTGTTTTCTGATTTCAAAGCGCATTCCTTCTCGAACTTAGGGGCGAGCAAAAATCCCAAGACGGTGACTGTGACGCCAACAACCATTTGAGAGATTTGGGACACCGTAATCCAAATGCTATTGAACCACTTTGGCTTCAATTTTATAGCCATCAAGAAGTAGTAAAAGTACATCATTGCATGGACTGCGTAGTTCATGGTAGAAAAGAATATACCTCCTGGCGCTTTTGTTGTATACGCGTGCCAGCAATAGAGCAAGACGGATATGTGGTGATACCAATGCAACAAAATCAATGGTTTCTTGTGAATCACAATAAAGAATGTATCAAACAGTTCACTAGAGCACAACCATCGAAACCGAGAAAACGCCGTTAGAGAATGTCATTGAGGCACACGTGCTATTAGCAAACACAAGAGGATACTGACGGGAATTTACTGAGACAAAACATCTGCACCCAGAAACCAGTGGCCCCAGATCCATAGTGTGACTCGGGGTCCAGACATAGGTTTTCCGTCACGGTATAGTTCAGCAAATTGTGCAGCAGCTGAGGAAATGTCCGAAGGAAACCAATGGTGGAGAACACAGATAAACCGAGGTTCCACATTGCCATCGATTTTCGCCAGTCCCAGGGTGGGCGGTTGGCAAAGTATGCTCGACCGCCAGCAATGCCGCCAGCATATAGGACAACTGCCAGCACTGGTATCCATGGATTGTCAACCATTTTATCTCGAAGAGGCACGGGATCATAGTTTACCTCAAAGCTAGAATAACAAGATTAGAAATGCTGAAGCAAAAACTGACAAGCAGCCGAAGCGTGTACTTTCGAGACTCACTCAAAATACGTCTTTCCAAGAGTGTTTGGGTACAAACACGGGATATTCTCGAATGGAAATCCTGCGATGTTGTGCCTTACGCACGATTCGTCCCCTTGAGAAGGATACCAAGCCATGCCTATAGCTTGTTCTGAAGTATCTCAATCTAAGAAATGCACAAGAAATGATCAGTGTCCCCATCGGCAGGTTTTCATTTGATGCCCTACAAAATTTGACTCAATCCATTTTCTTCGTTAAACAAGCGTTTGATCAGATGAAGTTCCAAACGACATACCGGGCAACGTACAGACGGTTTATCCCAAGAATCTGACTTCCAAAACTTGTGTTATCAAGCTTTATTGTCCATGGTTGAGGCTAGTTATTCAATCAATAATGATTCGAACAAGCAACGATGAGTCTAGGCCTTGGGGATGTAGATGATACAATCTCCATGGTGTGACCTGTAGTGTACTCTAGACAAATACAATGGTTTCAAAGCATGCCTATTACTCATGCCCAAGATGAGTCCTCAGTGTAAATACTTCTGTATCTTTTTGAGAGAGCAATACACACTGTAAAGGGGGCTCTTTCTCTCGAATCCTGAGCGAAGAGCGTGATTTGGTTTGTGAAAGGCAAACTCCAAACTCGGGTGGCGGACAGTCGTTCAACTTGAACTTTTCGGTACGCGTGGAATGCACGAATATCTTTCTTGGATGATGTTGTTTTGGTTTTCTGTTGCCATTCAAGTGGGCGCATACACCCGCTTGCATCACGTGAGTTACTGCCTACTCTCAAGGAAGGTTCCTGATCTGCACCCAAGTCACAGAAGACAAGGATGAATACTCGTCAATCTACTAGGCTTAGCGCAATCTTCTTGCTTGGTGCTCTCGTATGTTCCCATGTGAACGCTTTCTCTTTGCAAATGGCAGGTGAGAAAACTGCAGTAATTGCAGGGGCCACTGGATACATTGGAAAGTCAACCGTTCGAGAAAGTGTGCGACAAGGTTACAAGACCGTTGCCCTGGTGCGTGACAAGAGCAAAGTTGAATCCAAGGAAGGGCAGCTTCTCTATGGACAGTTTTTTGAAGGTTGTGATGTCGTCGAGTGCGATGTGACCGATCCTGCCAAGTTGACAAAGGTGTGTAGGAGATCATTGTCGTTTTTACCATTATCATCAACGAACATGTCTCACTTGTTCTATGAATAAATCCATCGATATTGAAAGACTATGGAGGAGATTAAGGCCAAGAATGGCGACATCGACGCTGTCATTTCTTGCCTTGCGTCCAGATCAGGAATAAAGAAAGATGCATATGCCATTGATTATCAGGCCACAAAAAACTGTCTGGATTCTGGAATTGCGGTTAATGCTCGACACTTTGTATTGTTAAGCGCCTTTTGTGTCAAGAACCCATGGTTGCAGTTTCAGAAAGCCAAATTGAAATTTGAGGGAGACCTACAGTCACAAGATGCCATGACGTACAGCATTGTGCGTCCAACAGCTTTTTTCAAATCAGTTTCTGGTCAGTTGGAAGTTATCCAGCAAGGAGCTCCATTTGTAATGTTCGGCGATGGTGAAGTAACGAGGTGTAATCCCATTGCTGAATCTGAATTGGCCGAATATTTGGTCAACTGTATCACTGACAAAACCAAGGAGAACAAAATCTTGAACCTTGGTGGCCCAGATGAGCCACTGACGATGAAGAAACAAGGGGAGGTAAGTCCGTTTTCACCCTCTTTTTGGCAAACTTGATCCATTTAATGCAATGAAACTCACACTACCAAAAAAAAGATGCTCTACAAAGCTGTTGGAAAGGAGCCCAACTTTTTCTACGCTCCACTTTGGTTGTTCGATACAATCATTGATAGTTTGCAGTGGTTTGCTGATACCTTCAAAAGTGAAAAGTTTGAAAACGCCGCTGAGTTGGGAAGAATTGGCAAGTACTATGCAGTAGAGGACATGTTGACGACTGATCCATCAGAAAAATATGGAAAGATCTCGTTGCAAGAGCACTACGATCGTATTGCTGTTGAGGGACAAGAATACGATCCATATACTACTATGTAAGTAACCGATTTGTGCATGTGTCAGATGGATCCCACTTGCATCTATCCGTCGATTCCAAGCGGCGCAAATCTGTCGTGGCATTGTCGCTAACTTGGTTTTCATTCGCTATTCTGTAGGTTCGCAAAAGCACCAACAGCCGATTAGAATATCCTGGACACGATAAAATTAAATAGTTAATATTTGGACATAGGTGTTGCAAGCCCTACATCCAGGGAACATGTAGAGTAACTAGTATGAAGGATTCATGTTTCTTTCGGGACCGAAATTGGAGCGTCGGGCAGGACTTCGTGTTCCATCTCTTTCTACTATTTCTCTGCTTTGTGGACGAGACTAGGTATTTGTGATAGAATCGAGCTTGATGAGCTACTGCCCTAACGCTAAATACTTGAAACTCGTTTTGAGAAACCATATTGCTAAAATAATTTGTATTGCTTTCCTTGTTGGATTCACAGTTTGTCAGGTTGAGAAAAGCAACAGTTATGGGTATGTCTCTGAAACATGTGTGAACCACGGATGCGGTAATCTTAAAACAAAGCGGCATCAGAATTGTATTTTGCTCTAAAGACTGATAGTGTTGATTTATTGATGCACATCATCCTCTTCTCAGGTTTTTAGAATTGGTTTGGGTCGGGAAGGTGAGTAAGGACGAGTCCAGCAACAACTGCGAAAGCGGCCAAACCTCCTCCTGCAATTAGAGCGGAAGAGGTCTTCTCTTCGCTGCTTTTTGTGGAAACTTCCATTTTTGGCTCAATGGCCCAGACATTAGACTTTCCGTCTTGATCAATCGAAACGCCTCTCTCGACAGATGAATCAACAGTTGAGGGATCTTCAGAGAAAATTGCCGTTCTGGAAACTACCGAATTTCTAGAAACTGGAGCTACAGTTGAAGTGTATGGACATTAGGGTAAGAAATAGTAATTGTGAATGACCATGGTGGTCAAGTCCATGCAGACCAGAGTTGACTTGGATGCTTACCAAAAGCAAATGACATGCTAAGCGCTTGGATAAGGACGGCTGCGACGATAACGAACTTGTTCATTTTGGGTATGTTGGTGTTTTTATGTTCCTGGCTCAGTGTAAGTCGTTGACTTAGATTATGTCAGTCAGCTATGAAAGGTAGTTTGCAGGTTCACAGATTGGACTTCTGACACGAACTTGCCGACTCATTCCCATTGGTTTTTGTATGGTTGCCACGTACTACTCGTGCCTGACGTCATGAAATTATCCGAACCGAACCTTGTTTAGTCTTCAAACAACTGTTAGTCCAGTGAGTCGGCTCCAGAAGCTAAAAAACTAGAGAGACAGGCAAGGAAGCCGGCTTTCCACGAAAAATCATACGAAAAAATCGAGTACAATGTGTGACTTTGGCCTGATCGTGACAGAACGAGCGCATCATTTTTGCAACCACCAACAATTTCAATTTGAATGCCTCTTGAGTCCAGTTTCGCTAAACGACAGGAACAAAGCATTGACCAGCGCAGCGTAACGAAGGGGGAAGATGGACAAAGCAGAATCAGATCCTTGCGTTGCAATTAATGGAGACGGAATCGCCTACCGTGAATTCAGCTGCGACTATCCGCAACTGGAACCTTTTTATTTCAGGTGAGTCGCCATGTGCCTTTGCGCCCTGGTCGACGCTTTGCCATTCGTCGTCAAGGGCTGCTGACAATTGCATTCAGAATAAAAATCGATTCGAACTTCCTATGGACCTTGCAACTAATCATCCGCCAAATTTTGACTTCCTTTTTAGCTTTGAAAAGAAATATGATCCTATTCCTGTTTTAAATTGGATGAGCGAACACCCAATGATTCCTGTGGCTGCAGTCGCTGCATATTTGTTCTTAATTGCTTGGGGGCAGCATATTATGAAGACTAGGCCAGCGTGGAACTGGAGAAGAGCAATGGCGATTTGGAATCTGAGCCTCAGTGTCTTTTCTTGGATTGGAATGTTCCGCACATTGCCTCAATTGCTAAACAACCTCTACTACATGACTGTTCGAGATAATCTCTGTGAAGACCCTAGAGCATCTTATGGATCTGGGTCGTCTGGTCTATGGGTCCAACTCTTTATTTTGAGCAAATTCCCGTGAGTGAAACTGTCTTTTTTGTTTCATGCTTTCAATGAAACCGTTTCTGACTGTTTTCTCCTGCAGCGAACTTATTGATACATTCTTCATTGTAATTCACAAGAAGCCTCTCATTTTTCTACACTGGTACCACCATGTCACAGTCTTGCTATACTGCTGGCATTCGTACGTCACAACTTCGCCTCCAGGGATATTTTTCGTCGTCATGAACTACAGTGTTCATGCATCGATGTACGGGTACTACTTTTTGATGGCAATGAAGCTTCGCCCAAAATGGTTCAATCCGATGATTATAACAGCGTTTCAGATCTCTCAAATGGTCGTCGGTGTGGTGGTCACTTTGTTGGGATTCTACTACTACACAACCGATCCCACATGCAAGATTGAAAGAGAAAACAACACTGCGGCATTCGTTATGTATGGGAGCTATCTTTTCCTATTCCTGCAATTCTTTATCGGACGTTACTTCAAGCCGAAGGTGACCATGAAAAAACACAAATCAGTGTAAATTGGTGTAAACTTTGTAGTAGAGTGCTTTCGAATGCATGTACTTGAGGCTCATAGTTGCACTGCAAATAAAATCATCGTTCACTAACATTCCACTGCAAGCAACAGTCAACACTGAAGCAATACCGGTTTCCTCAGCAGGTGGACGTAAATCTTAGCTTGTGAGTGCCACGCCTAGCAATGGAAATAAAAGCCTTTCGGCAGTAGACATGTTTAGTACCTTGCTATCAAAAGAATAATTCAGAGGTGATAGCACTGTGCTTCATTAGGAAATGTTCATCTTACTTGAAGGGACACCATGAATACTCTAATAACTGTCATGAATCGCAATCTAATTATTCTGCTGTTGTCTGTACGTCTACCGTTTCTTGCCTTCCGAATGCGTTCCCAATTCTCTGCCAAGTACGTACGTACATGGTAGGCATCAAACATAGCAAGACTAGAAAAGAGCACTACAGTACGTAGGCTACGGTGCCCAAAAAAACCAATTTTGGTCATTATTTGACAAGATTGTCCATATTTTTCTCGATATGGTTATTCGGAACTGAAAATGATTATATTCGTGGAAACACCCCCGTAAAAATCTTTCGCAAGTGGTAGAGAGGTTCTCTATGCTCTTTCATGCATTAGACTCTGTTTTACATCTATCCTTCACGACATTTGTCAACGAGCATCGAAGATAGAGTAAAGCATCATGGGTGAAAAAATGGACCGAGGAACGGACCTCATGAAGGGGACGTTAGGAGGCTGCAGTAAAATGGAAATCAGACATGCCCGTAGAGGTCATTGTCAGGAATGTTGCTGCATCACAAAATCAGACTTCAAATACTACGACACAACAAATAACGATGATCCAGACAACAATAGCAATAAGCAAAAGGTTGCCTTTTCCAAGGAAGAATTCAACTTTTGCTGCCGTTGCTGCATTGGCCTCTGCCATAGCTTTGACATGACAGTGAAGGCCCCCAACCTCCCTGAGGATCAGAATCCGGAGATCATAGAGGTGAATCGACCATGTCGTTGCCCGATCATGAGCTGCAAGTGCTGTTGCTACCAGGAGGCCACTGTGTTCAGCGGAGATGATGACCTCGGTGAAATTCGGGAATCCTTCTGGTGTTGGTAAGAACTACTGGGATATTGATATTCGTTTTTGTTTTCTCTTCATGATTAATCTCATCTTTTTTCGCCTTTTCGTTGCAGCGTTCCTCAATTCAAGGTGTACGATCATGATGACGAGACCGTATATGTTATCAAACCTCCTACATGCTGTGGTGGTTTGTGCATTGACTGCTTCTCCGAAGGTTGTCCTTGCCCGCACGGATGCTTGATGCTTCCATTCAGAGTGTATGCTCCAGGGGAACGAACAGCTGGAGATGCTCCCTACATTGGAAAAATGCTTAAGATTCCAAAGGCGACTTTGCGCGATACTTTCCTCGAGACAAGTTTCGTTGAACTCCAATTCCCGGAAGACGCTAATACAGAGAAGAAGGGATTGCTTTTGGGTGCATACCTTTTGATCAATGCCTTGTTCTTTGAAAACTCAGAGTAAGGTACGGTTGCGACTTGGTGACTCTATTATTTAATATACGCGTTAATCTGTAAACATATGGATGTTAAGAGTTGGTAGTTGTAATCCCTTGGGAAGTCCGTTGTTGCTGCAACCAATTAGGCAAGATTACTTAGCAACTTCATCTCATCCTCTGTGAGCGCGAAATCAAAAATTTCGAGATCTTCAGTAAAATGTTCTTTCTTCTTACTTTGTGTAGTAAAGCAAGCTCCAGTTTGTATAATCCATCGAAGTGCCACCTGCGCAAAGCTCTTATTGTAATTCTTTCCAATTTGAGCACAGGCTCCCTTCATACTTGAGCTGAATCGCCCGCCAAGAGATCCACCAAGAGGAGCCCACGCTTGAACTAGTACTCCTCGCTTGGTATTTTCCGCAACGGAATTTCCTGGATGATATCCAACGCTGTAAGGTAGCTGGTTCACAACCGGCTTGACATGGCACTTGTCCAATACACAATCCAACTGTGCAGGTGAAAAGTTGGATACTGAGAGTGTCTTGGCCAAGCCTTTCTTATGCATATCTTCGAAAGAAGCCCATTGACCTTGAACTGAAGGGCAATCAGGTCCTGGGTAGTCTAGCATTATTTGATCTAGGTAGTCAATGTTGCCACTGGAGAATGCCTCCATGTTGCGTTTCCAGCCACTTGTGGTGGCTTTCTTGGCATCATCAAAACCAGATGCACGATTTGAAACAACACTGCCACATATAAATAGCTCTTCTCTTGGAATTTCCGAATCCTTTACTGCCTTGGCGAAACCCTTTTGATTGCCTGCTAGAACACTCGCAAAGAAATTGCGGTACCCAACCTCCAGAGCAGTCATTGTAAGCGTGTATGCTGTTTCGTCACTGTAGACTTGTAGTCCAAAAGAAGCCAGAGGAAATTTCGTCCCATCAGATAACGTAGCAATGGGTTGAATTGCTGTCGAAGAATCCGCGGAGCCAGGCGACGAAAGAATGGAGACACCTCCCATCGCAACAGCTTGTTGGATCGCTGATCGCCGATCAAGAGTGTTTCGACTCAAACCACGACATGATACTATTAGGAGAAGGATGACGCTGATGAGTTGTGGGAGAGTCATATTTTTCGCCATGGATGTTACGGTCAAACGCTTGTGTGCTTTGTGTTGCTTTTATTGTGAGTAGATGATGGCTATCTTCTAGTTTTGGCAAGGTGGGGGTATCAAATGATGTCAGAATCTTTCTGCCTTCTTGACTGGTTCGACTCGGTTGAACAACATTTTGACCAACTCGACTTGTCAAACTGTAGCTTTTGCTTGATGAGGCACCTGGCGTGAATGAATATTTGAGCATTGCCATGAGGAGGGTGGGGCATATCATTATCAACAATCAAGAGAATCATAGTCCATTGTACCTAAGAGTAAAGCATATGGATAATTCAACTATGAGAGATGACGATTCCAGCGCTAAATTGAATGATCAATTGAAAACAGATCTACAGGCTAGAAATACCACAAATTCGTCGGGGCGAACGATTGGAACAAATCAGGCCAGCAAGACACCGGGCGGTAGCGTTGGTCGATCATCAGCGGATAGTCTTGGAAATGACGGAGGCGATCGCCTGCTTATACGAGAAGCGACCGCTGCTGCAGTTCAAGCAGCAGTGAAAATGAGACAATCAGATAGTACACTAACGGATTCTGATGGAGAAAACGAAATCGCCCCACCCGCTAAAATGGAGAGAAGAAGCACCTCGGGTTACATGGAGGACGCTTCGTTTGAAGCTTCCTTAGTCACCCCATCACACCATCGTCTCTATCCTAGTGGGATGGGCCATAGGCCAAGTAAAGTTGTTGACTTGAAGTCCAGCTTTGACTCAAACGGCGTCCCAGAAGCAGAAGACGAAACATCTCAAGCTGACGAAACAGAAACGGATTTTTTTGACGACAGTATATCCAGAAACTTAAAAAGCGCCTCAATTACACCCAAATCAACTTCGAATATTCCAGGCGACAATTGTATGCTAGGGGTGGGTGAAGATCTAGCAACAATATTGCAATCGGATAGTCGACAAATTCTGCCTGAACAAAGTGAATGTTCTGAAGATGCGGCGTTACTGCATGCCATATTTGAGGGGTTTTGTACCCCACCAGTCAGCATTGATTCCGTCGAACGAATAATCAATGTAGAACGCGGCGTTGATTCACAACTAATTGATCTCCCAGTCGGCGTTGTGATTGAAAAGCCCAAGGCAGCCCTGTTTCAGTTGATTGGAGCGCCGCTCTTCAACCTGCCAAGTCATGTGTCCAAGGCTCTCTTTAGAATGCTTTTGCGATTGCTTACTGGTGACTCCGACGATGAGTATAACTATGAGATTTTGGTTTCCTGCCCTTGGCTAGAAGAGACTGAGACAGTTCAATCTAAAATGGTGGCTGAACAACGCGGGCGCGCATCATCAGTTGCATCTTTGAATGATCTGTCTTCAACTCTTGATCAACCTTTTTACCGCGATGATGAGGGGCAGATTGCTGATCGATTGTATACAATCGTAAGATTTCGAAGAAATTGGAAAGCGCCGGTGAGCCAAGTTCTTTCCCTTGTAGAAACCATTCAACAACGCCGTGAGCATACCTTTTTGGCAGCTCCGGCAATACGGCTTCTTGGCCTTTTGTGCACTGCTGGTGTTTCAGTAGAGGAATTGAGACGAATCCTTGCGCTCTCCACTTCCGATGAAAGCTCCCCTGCGATGCAGATACTTCTCGTCCGGGCTTTACGGACGGCTGCAGCAGGTGCGTCCCGTTCTTCTCTGTTGGCTGGCAAGGCCAGTCCAAGAAGCTTCTTTTCTTTTTCGTGCGGTCCGGGGATCACTAGGAACATAAGCTTGGACAAAGCGCCGTGGCCTTTTCGCAATGACTTTGGAATGGCACTTTGGTTTAGGGCAGAAAGGTTTTCCAGCTCTTCGACTCTATATCGTGCAACTGATGCAGCACAGAATGGTATCGAGATTTCAATTCTGCCACTAGAAGAGAAACCTTCAAAATTTCCTCTTGCAACAGTCCTTGCTATTTCAATATTGCAGAACGGAATAGCGGTTAAGTGTGTAAAGGTGCAGAAGTGTATTTTGCATCCCAGAGTATGGTACCACGTCGCTGTTCGTCATCGCAGATCGGGTTTGAAAGGCGTATTCTCCCTTTCATCGAGGGAGCAAATATCTGTCATTCTAGATGGGAAACTGATGCTTACAGAAGCATTGAAATTTCCTACTATCAACGAACCCCTCGGGTCCTTATTAATGCAGTTCGGTTCAAACTTTGACGGCCAGACAGGTAGTTTGTACGTGTTTCATGACAACGTATCGGAAGCAACTTTCAGAGCACTTTACGAGACAACTGCGGGGACTGTTCATAAGCGACAGTCAGTACCGGGGGAGTGGGATTCTCGGCGGGGAGATATTGTCAAGAAAAGCCGAGTCTTAGACCTTGATATGCGACGCGACGATGTTGACGACATTGTCTTGAGCCAGCGCGGAAGAAAAGAAACTTCTTCGGTGTCATTGGTGGTTGATTTGGACGAGGAAGATGAGAACAGTCCGCTATCCAAGACAGCATTCAATTCTAGACTGTACGTTGTATGGGATCCTCGGCGTACTGAAAACGGGGTTGCCCTTGAACTGCATGGTGGTGCACATGCACGTATTGATGCAGAGAACGTCCAGCCTTGGACAGTACAAGGTGTTCAAGACGTAATCGGGAGTATCGGTGGGGTCCAGGCCCTCTTGCCAGTCTTTCGGTCGTTGCTTGCTGGCAATGTTGAGCGGGAATGGGAAACGCCACAAACCGAAGAAGATGCATGCGTTTCTGAGGCTCTCCGTAGAGCTGTGCTGTGCTCTGTCGTGCCAGATCTGCATCTTCTACTGGCAGCCTTCATACGAGACCATCATAAAAACGCAAGAGAAATGCTCAGATGTGGAGGAATCGATATTTTCGAACAGTTGCTCCATAAGAACAAGAAAGCTGGCAAAGGCAAGACTCTTTTCCCCGCAAACTCCCTCGTTTCTTCCACAACTATCTTTCCGAGCCTGTCAAGGCTGTTGGTGAAATCTATACTTGAGCTTCATTCCTCATCCTCGCATTATGTGGGCTTGGAGACGAAGATTTTTTCTCGCGTACTGTATAGTATGCCATTGTGGTTCGGTGGTGGCAGCGAATTGGGTATATCTTTATACGCGAATCTTCTTCCTTTGTTGTCCTCTACCAACTCGAAGAACCCCGAAAAAGTTCGCGATTGCGTGGGAGTAAAGGATATGTTGAATTGTGCAAAAGATCTTATTGAGGTTAAGGTATGCAAATCTGAGATGCTGGTGCCGAATCATTTTGACTTCTTTGTTCTCAATCTTTCTTATCAGGGCGATGCTACCTTGCCACGGGGATCCTTGTTGTATCAACAAGAATATGACGGCTCGAACAAAATTCGCACAAAACTGTCAATTGAGGAGCGCCGTCATGCCGTCGATATCTACCTAGGGATGGTGTTTCAGACTATAGCTGCAGGCTCAAACTCCGATGGAGTTTCGCAGTTTCTTCACATGATATCCTATTATTTAGAACTTGAATGGAACGCAGCATCGCAGGAGCAAGAGATGTCTCAACATTCCGAACGAATAGAGCGATCAGGGGTTCGCCAGGAACGCTATCTCTTCACCCGCAAAGCTTGTACGGTACTCCTCTTTCTCCTCCAGATCAGCCCATCTGTTCCTGGCCTGTACGAAGATTTTGCTGCAACCGCTGGAAGTGTTCAAGACGGTGCTGCTTGGATTTTGTCTGCTATCGTGAATTCATTTTGTGACGAAATTCGTTCCATTGGTGTTCGAATGATAGTTACCTATGTTGAAAGAACTTCTCGAAACCCAGACCTTCCTTTGGCACTCGAGAAGCCGGTGAACACACAGCAAGATAGGATGAACAGGGCATTGGATGGCCGCGCTTCTATTCAGGAAAACACTATGAGCCTGATTTCAAATGTTGGCCACGGGCTGCTGAGCACAAATGTGGGCAAAGGCCTAGCTGCAATAGGGCCCTCTGTTCGATCGAGGCTTCTTTCTCAATCAAAGCTTACAGCAAGGGTTGTCTACAAGGTATGTTTGGGGCTAACATAGTGCCATTATCCTAGCTATGTTTACTAACCCTGTCTTTCTCATTCCTTCCAGCTCCTTTGGCACTTGCTAAAGTCCCACCGTCATCGAATGGGAATGGGGACCCAGGCCGCTTTGACAAGCATGGTTTTCATACGTGAGAAAGAATCACGAAAGATGTCGATCGAAACTTTGAAGGAGGAATTTCTTGTGGTAGACGAAAAAACAGGATCTCGAGGACGGGTACTGGATATAGAATGGGCAAGGACAATACTAGAGGATACAAGTATTGAACAAGATACTTCCATTCGAAATCCTCTTGGTATCAGTACACTTGTACGGCTCCTTCGGTTCCTCCCCGACCAGTTCACAGACCAATGGCTCAAGAATTTACATGAGTTGTCTTCGCAAAGCCAACATGTTCTGCAAGCTCTGTCCCAATGTCCAGATTGGCAACCGTCAGTGTTCCAATTCATTTCTGAACTCCTTGAAGGTATGGCTGATTTGGAGCGATTAAGGCATCGAGACAGGGCCGAAGATGGTGAAGACAGAGAGGCAGAGACACTGCTTACCTCGGCCGATCAGCTACAATTGAGCAATTTGGAGCAGCGCCTTCATCTATCCTTGGAATTGTATTCAGCTCTCCTGGGGCACAGGTTGCGCGAAGGAGGTGATCAGGTACGTTTACTTATTATCAACGAAAACGTCCGCAAAGAAATGCATTTTCAATCTCAAACATCACTCGAAACGAAATTTGTAGGCTTCCACAGCCATTGAAGATGCAGCATCTCTACAGAGAGTATGTTTGAACGGCCAAGAAGTGTTTAGTTTGATTCTGAGCCGGTATTTTGCAAATTTATTCAAATTTGGAGTTGTGCACATTGATCAGTCGTCGGTTGCCCCGGAGGAACCTGGTTATGGTGAGCCCAGCTTCCGCCTGAAAAGGAGTGCTAGACTTGTAACAGATGCAATTTTGTCGAATGGAGCTCAGGGAATGGCAATGCCGGCTGCTGTCGGGTACTGGAGGTGTCTACGCCATTTAACGGCAGTAACTGTTGCAGTTGTCTCCCGACTGGGGTAAGTCTTGTAGACAATGGCTTCGTGATGCTCAATTGATCCTAATGATTTCATTGATTTCTGATAGTTTTGGCGTCGCGGATTTATTTGATTACCGCAACCAAGTGGCATCTGCCATTGATGAAGTATCTGGGGGCTTGCATGGCATCCGCCTTCTGGAGGGAAGAGTAGATGGGATAAGCACCAGCGAGCTGCTTGAATTCTATAGAATTTCGATGTCAAGTGCTCTTTCCAGCGATGGAGATGTATCCGCCGAGTCGATGAGAGAACGTGGGTTGTTTCGCAGGATTTGCGTCACACTATCCTCTCAAATATTGTCTCTCCTCGACATTTTCATTTTCCCAGATTCTCTCGATGCTTCCCTGCCCGCATCCCAACTTCATGGTCTTGCCCTGGTGCGGAGTACAGAGACGAGAATTGGGAGCTCACAGGGTCCACTGTTGATGTCGCTAGTGAGGTTGTCATTGCTACTACTATGCCATTTGGAGCCCTGTAGTGTCGAGCTGCTTCAATGCTCGAGTCGTCTACGCTGCTTCTTGCACTGGATTTTTGAGCTAGCCCGAGAAGCTGAAGCGCTGGAAGGCTACTCAGCGGCGTTTAACAAAATCACAGCTCCGTTTGATCGCTTGATACTTGCCATTGTCCTCCAGTGTCATAGAACATTGGGGAGATGTGCATCGCTTCTACGTGAGATCGAATCTACTCCTTTTGAGGTTTATTTTGATAGCAAAGAGACCCAGAAGAAGGCCTATCGGCGACTACTTCGAGTAAGTTTGGAACTCCGAGATATTCTAGTTGCAATCTTTGAACGAAGGAAAGAAGTGTTGAAAGCCTCTCTTTCGCTCGAGGCGTTTGAGGAACTTCGATCCTGTCTCGAACCTACTCCGATCGTGATAAAACAGGCGAACTCAGCTCCTTCGAACCAGAAGGAAGCCGTGGTCCGGAATCTGCTATTCAGTACCTGGGTTGCAAGATTTCAAGACGTAGAAACACGGGGAAAAGTTTCTCTTCCCGAGCAGCTGCAGTCATCAACAATAAAAAACAGTGATCAAAAAGGAGTGTCTGCAGTGGAGGATTTGCTCAACGAGTCCGACGAGATCATTCTGTCTTTTGAAAAGTCGTTAAACGCCTGCTTTGAAAAATACCTTGAGGCTCAGCGAAAATGGGCCGAGACCGGAGCAGTGCGCGATCTTGAATGTGATGGCGATGCGGCTATGAAAAGACTCTCCCAGCGGCATGGCCAGGACTTGGGTGAGATTGCCAAGGTCGCGTCAGCTCGAAATTCCGCCGCAGACGAAAGATGGAAAGGCATTGATAGAAAGACCAGCGAGCTGTGGCAAGAATGGAAACACTGGAAGCTGGCTAGATACACCGATCGCCTTGGACGACGAATTGTCCTTGTGCGTAATCGACAGTTTGACTCGCATTCCCTTGCCAGCTATGATTTGCAGATGGGGATTGAACGCGAAAAAGAAGAAAGAGAGCGCGAAGAACGTCTTCGTAAGAAGCAGCAACGAGTGTCTGATGTCATGAAGCGAAACGTGGATGCCTTCAAGCCGCAAAGCTTGGATTTTGCCGATGAAGACGAAGAAAAAGAGACGGGGGAGGTAGAAACTGATTTGCAGACTGATGTTGAATCCCTTAGACCTGAGCATGAAGACGAAGAACCTGTGGAGACTTCTTCAACCTCGGATATGGAGACAAGCAATCCAATGCAAACAATTGATTCAGAAGCTGAAGAAAACATTGATCTCTCTCAACCTCTACAGGGCGACATCGCTGATATTGATGCATGGGCCAAGTCTTTCATTTGGACTGACAACGAGTCTGTTGTGGCTCGGTTTGACTCTGTTATGGTTGTCACACTTCAGTATGTTGTTGAAGGTAATCTTCTTCTTACGACACACGGCTTATACTTTCATCAGACTAGCGATGGCAAAAACGTTGTCACTAAGGATTCAACGAAGATTTCTTCATCTGAAGAGGCAAACGATCGGCGATGGCGACTTAGTCGGCTAACCGAGGTTCATGGACGACGATTCATGCTGAGGTCCCAGGCCCTTGAACTTTTCTTCTCTGGGAGCCACGAGCTCTTCCTGAATTTTGCAAGTGGTAGCAAAGAAAGGGATCGGTTCTATGCAAAGCTTCGGAACAGCTGCAGGGTAAGTGTCATTCGTCCTTGGATATAGTGTGCCATCTTTCTATCGTATTGCTCAGGGCCGTCTTCTTCAATAGGTGCCAATGTTGTTTTCGCCCAAATCACTGAATCCGAGGTCAATTTTCAAGAAGTCGAAACTGACAGAGCTCTGGAGGAAACGAAAAATATCAAACTTTGAGTACTTGATGGCCTTGAATCGGATGGCAGGACGAACGTTTAATGACATTGCACAGTATCCTGTGCTGCCATGGATTCTATCTGATTATACAAGCGAGAAGATTGATTTATCTGACTCTCGTGTCTATCGGGACCTGACAAAGCCAGTTGGGGCCTTGAATCCAGACAGACTGTCCCAGCTATTAGAGCGCTACAGCCAGCTGGAGCAATTCGGCTTCGCCGAGAACGAGAAGTTCTTGTATGGGAGTCACTACTCTTCTCCAGGGGTCGTCCTTCACTACATGATACGACAAGAACCGTTTACCTCAATGGCAATTGATTTGCAGTCTGGAAGATTTGACTGTCCCGATCGACTGTTCTTTGACATGGCAGAGAGTTGGAAAAGTTGTAATACATCGTCTTCGGACGTCAAAGAACTGATTCCTGAGTTTTTTACGCTGCCTGAGATGTTTCTAAACACGAATAATTTCCCTCTTGGCACAACTCAGAAAGGAAGACCAATAGATAACGTTGGGTTGCCACCATGGGCGAAAGGATCTGCCTACGAATTTGTAAAAATACATCGTCTTGCTTTGGAGTCAGAATACGTGTCACAAAATCTCCACCATTGGGTTGACTTGATCTTTGGGAATAAACAACGCGGAAGTGAAGCTGAGAAGGCTCATAATGTGTTTCATCATCTATCCTACGAAGGATCTGTCGATCTGGACAAGATTACCGACGATCTAGATAGGCAGGCTGCAGAATCTCACATCGAAAATTTTGGCCAGACGCCGAGCCAGCTAATTGTGAAAGACCCCCATCCGGAACGTTTAAGTGCAGAGCATTGCTGGGCTCCTCTAATCAATAATGTGAGTTGAGATGAAAGTTGGGCGAACCAAAGATTACCCGCAAGTTCTAACTTCCTTCACCGTCTGTCTACAGATGTCCAGTATGGTGAAGTTACGATGTCAAACCCCGTCAAAACAGTTCGGAGGGAAAAAAGGAGGCTGTGGCAGTGTTGCAAAGATCCAAATACAGGCAGATTCTATTACCGTTATCTACTCTGACTTGAAGGTTGGAACATTCAAATGGAACCCTAAGAGTCTTCATGGACGTCTTAAATGTGACAAACTGAGGTCGTTGCCGAATCGCCAACTAAGCAACTCTCGCTCTGTAATCAAGCGTGGTTCTGCTGCTCCACAAACAATGGATGACAGCGGTAGCAAACTAGCGGTTGGAAACTGGTCGTTCGCGATGACCGTCGGTGGGTATGAAAAAGAACAACTTCGACGAAAGGCAGTCATGCCTTCAAGATTAGCGTCTGCCAAGGACGCTCTGTATACAGATGCGGCTTCATTGATTGTGAGTTGCGGCTATTGGGATAACACCTTGAAAGTCCACTCTACTGACTCTTGGAGGCTGGAGCGGAGTGATTCTGGAGGCCATCGCGGTGCAATTCGCTGTCTCGCTGTTGGACAAGATGGAGGTCTTCTTGTCACAGGTGGTGACGACTGCACTTGCCGCGTTTGGGTTGTTGATGTAAGTACATTTTCGAATCATAGGATGAATGTTCTTCAGCCGATTCTGACCACAGAAAATGCACATTGATGTACAGCATCCTGACATGGCTATCGCACTGTCCGATGGCTATGTTCAGACTGCTCTTGGGCAGACTACTGATGGTGATCATGTGATAAGCTGCTGTCACGTGCTCTGGGGTCATGATACTCCGGTGACCTGCCTTGATCTCTCTTCGGACCTTGATATTGTTGCAAGCGGTTCCTTGGGGGGGAGAATCTGTGTCCACACTCTTCGGTCTGGTGATTTTGTCCGCACAATTTTTCCTTCGCCAAATGCTGGGGCTTCAGTGGACAAGATTGCTGTTGACAATTACGGTAGAATGGTTGTACATTGTGCAGAAATGCTTCACACTTTTACAGTGAATGGTGTGAAGTTGTGTTCTGCTGATGCAGGTGAAAGGATTCATGATATGAAGATATCCGGAGAGGTTCTAGTGACTGGTGGGGATCAGTGTACTGTTTATATTCGCGATCTGACTAGTCTGAAGGTCTTGTCGGGTTTGGATTTGAGCCGCCATGGTCCAATCCGTAGCATCAGCCTGACGCCTGATGAATTGAATCCTGTACCTCAGCATTTATTCATAGGTAGTGATGATGGAATGATATCAATTGTTGATAGAGATGACACTCCATAAGTTCGAATCTTGCTACGAGTTCAGTTCTTCACAATTTCTTTCGGGGTAATGTCCAGAGCACCTTGGGATGAGAAATATAACCGGAGTTAACACTGGCCGTAGACTCTTGATGTAAGAACTAGTGCAAGGTTTATCAACTTATTTATTTACCATAAATATCCTTCACACCTAGAGCCAACTTCTCGACGGTGTCCTTGGCATCTCCAAGCAACATATCTGTGTTGTCCTTGAGGAAGACTGGGTTGTCCACTCCGGCATAACCAGCAGCTAGTGTCCTCTTCATCACAATGACCTGCTTTGAGTTCCACACACGTAGCACCGGCATGCCAGCAATCTGTGAATTCGGATCATCTTCCGCCGACGAGTTCACGGTATCGTTCGCCCCAATCACGAGCACAAGATCGGTATCGGCAAAGTCATCGTTGATTTCTTCCATTTCTTCGACTACATCATATGGAACACCAGCCTCAGCTAGGAGCACATTCAACTGCCCAGGCATACGGCCAGCTACAGGATGGATTGCAAAACGGAATTTCTTGCCAGCTTTCATTAAGGTCTCGGCCAATTCCTTGAGCGGATATTGAGCATGGGCTACAGCTAGCCCATATCCAGGAACGCAAATGATGCTTTCCGCTTCTGAAAGCATTCTTACTGTTTCGTCAACACTTGTCATGGTAGCTTCTCCTTCATAGCTGGCGGCGGCCCCACCGCCCACGGTGCTCTTTGTACCATATCCACCAAGGATAACGCTAACAATATCGCGATTCATGGCATCACACATGATCTTTGTCAGTGCAGCACCAGAGCATCCAATCAAAGCTCCAACAGTGGTCAAAAGCGGCATATCCAGCATGAATCCTTCTGCACAAAGTGCCCATCCGGAATAGCTGTTGAGAACGGTGATGACAACAGGCATATCTGCACCACCGATCGACGCGGTCATATGCCATCCAAGAATTCCACTTGTTGTAAGAGCGCTTGTGAGCGCTGTCATACCAACACCTAGCTCCGGAGCTCCCATCACAACAGCTCCGGCACCCAAAGTGGCCGCACCCAGCCCCATATTGATTTGATCACGCCTTTCTAGCTTCAAAGGAGCAGAAGACATTCTACCATCCAGTTTTCCAAAGGCAACAAGCGATCCTGTGGCGGTAACAGACCCAATTACAGTTGCTAGGTAGATACTAGCCAAGTGCACACCATCAAGTTCGCTTGACACAGGAGCATTCAAGTAATCACCAACTGCTGCTGTACTTGCGGCGACTCCGACCAAAGAGTGAAACGCCGCAACAGTCTGAGGTAGAGACGTGGGGTCCACACGCTTGGCAATCATGTTTCCAGCAATTCCTCCGACACCCATCATTCCTGCAATTGCCGCGAACGTTGAAAATTTTGGGTGAAGGTGACCAATAGTGGACGCGACTCCTAGAGCAACTCCAGCTTGTCCCGAAACCGCACCAAGCCGAGCTGTTTGTTGGGAAGCGAGTCCACCGATACCACCAATGCATAGAATACCCGACAGTGTTGCTGCAGCAGCGTCGATTTCTGGAAACTTTCCAGTGAGAGATCCAACGGTGTACAGTCCCATCGTTGTTGCAGCAGGAATTCCATAGTAGTGATAATACTCTGGAGGATCATCTGGACGTTTGAACATGTCCAACATTTTGGTAGTGACAATGAACCCACCAACAATATTCACAGTCGAAAGTGTGGTTGCACTTGCTCCGAGGAAGGAGGCAAAAGGACTAGTCGAATGAGTATAGAGGTGCATTCCACCCAGAGCGGTAGTCCCTGAAATTGCATTTGTGACAGCCATCAGTGGTGAATGCAACGAATGACTGACACCCAAGACGACCTGGACTCCAATGATATTCGACAGGGCAAATGTGGTAAACATAGAAGAGAAAGCTGCGTTGGGAGCTACAGCACCCAAGGCGAGAATAGAGGTGGAGAGCATCGCCGCACTCTTGGCACCGTCGATGTAAGGTTTTTTGTGATCAATTTCAACGGGAGGGGCTTCTTCTTTTTTCTCTACGACTGGCGGTGGAGGCGGCAGGGGAGCAGGGTACATCATCTTTCCGTTCTCGACCACCAGCATGCCCCGAACAGCCTCATCCTCGTGATCAATGAAGTAGTAACCAGGCTCTTTAGAGGTATGAGGGC
This sequence comes from Cylindrotheca fusiformis, assembly GCA_019693525.1. Taxonomy (NCBI): domain Eukaryota; phylum Bacillariophyta; class Bacillariophyceae; order Bacillariales; family Bacillariaceae; genus Cylindrotheca; species Cylindrotheca fusiformis. Next base: position 48,683 of record JAAMXS010000911.1, on the reverse strand, counting down.
CAGCACTCAGCAAGAATTTCGAAATGTTGTTGGCGTACAACGACGAGGAAGTAGTTGGCAGACGTGATGGCAGGTCTGTGTACCCCAAGCAAGTCACCCCGTTCGGGGTCATGATTTTCTTATCCGCGACGGTCGTTTCCACATTTCCTCCCGCTTCAGCAGCCAAATCAACAGTTACACTACCAGATTTCATCTTCGCAACCATTTCCTTCGTAACCATGATCGGCGCAGTTCGACCAGGGATCAAGGCTGTGGTGATCACAATATCAACTTCCTCGCATTGTTTGGTCAACATTGCTCGAGCCGCCGCATGCCATTCCTTACTCATTTCTTTGGCATAACCACCAGCAGCAGACCCATCCTCCTCAAAATCAACTTCCAAAAACTGCCCACCCATGGCTGACATCAGAATAGGGCAATAGTGCTCTCGGTAAGACAATGAAAAGGAAATAGACCAAGCAGAAACCTTTTGTAACACGTTACTTACCCTCAACCTGCTCCTTTGTAACTGGTCGAACATCAAAAGCTCTGACAACGGCTCCCATATTCTTGGCAGTTTGAATGGCTGCTAGTCCAGCAACTCCTGTACCAATAACCAGAACTTTAGCCGGCGGAACCTTGCCAGCCGCTGTCATCTGTCCAGCAAAGAAGCGACCAAATTCGTGGGAGGCCTCTAGGACAGCGCGATATCCCGAAATGTTGGCTTGACTGGAGAGCGCATCGTATGTCTGACCTCTGGAAAGAGTCCTAGGAATGCAGTCCATTGCAAAGGCAGTCGCTTTTTGGTCTTGCAACTGTTTCACCAAACCTTCGTTTTGCTTTGGATACAAGAAACTAATCAACGTGCGATTATCCAACATCGCTGCTTCCTTTTCTGTCGGAGGTCGAAGCTTCATGACGATATCTGATTGCTTCCAAACTTCTTCGGAGGAAGCGATCTTGGCCCCTGCTTTTTCATAGTCGGCATTCGAATAAAACGATTTTTCTCCTGCACCATCTTCAATCATTACAGAGAAGCCTGGTTTGACCAGTCGTTGTACTGATTCTGGCGTAGCCGCTACTCGCTTCTCCAGAGAGAAGGTTTCCTTAGGAACTCCGACTGTGAGGCTGGAATAAGGAGTCCCTTTCGGCTTGGCATCGCCATCTCCTTTCGACGAGAAGTAGCGAACGTTCACCGTGGCCAAACTTCTAGAACGTTGAAGCGCCCGGCTACCAGCATGACCTGACAAGCGCAACATTGCAACAGTTTCGTTTCGGATCCCTCTGTTGTTCAGACTCGCCTAGCTAGCTAGAGACTTTCAACGTTGGCCGTTCTGGACATTGGAATTTTGAACCTGCTAGCAGTCAAAGATGATCAACATCGAAGATTGTCAAAAAAGGATACGAAGCGTAGAAACGTACGTACGACTTGCTAAAGTACGGTTCTCTATACGGCGCGTGAAGGGAGTGCATGCTTAACGGACGACGAGAACTGGTAGCCGAAAAGATATGGGGAATTGAAGTTCTGCGTCAGCGAACTATTTTAGGCCTTGATCGGGCCAAAGAGTAAACAAACATCAACAGACTCGCTACTCTGGCACCAGCTAGTTAAGCAGAATCATCGTCGATGGCCCCATTGGTAGACTTCCAAGTGACACCAGTCGCACCGGCCTTGTCCTTCTCTGGTTCGTATTCGGTTGGGAACCTTCTCATGGTCGCCTTTCCTACCATGATATCAATGGTCTTCCTCGTTCTCTCAAAAACGTTCTCTTGGATGTATGGAACGCCATGCTTTTCGCAAATAGCTTTGAGGCGAGGTGCTCCTCGTTGGTATTGAAGCATGGATAGATCTGGCCAGACGTGGTGTTCAATCTGGTAGTTGAGCCATCCATGGCAAAAATCTATAGTATCAGTGCCCGTGTTGTAGTTGACAGAGCCGACTATTTGTCGAACGTAGAATGACCTAGTCTTGGGCTTGACTGCGTCATCAAAGGTGTACATATCTTCTCCAGCATGGTTGGTCACAATCGTGACAAAGGCATGCACGTTGGTGAGAAGCTCGGCCAAGAACAGATTCGCAACGGCATGAAGAGCGATGGTAGGACCAACACCAGGAATGAGAGCCAAAGCCCCTGGGATCGCCACGTACCGACCAAAAAACATAGGACCAACAACATTCATATAAAAATCGATTGGATTGATGATTTGTCTGGTTGAAGCTCTCTGTGGATCGAGCATAGAAACAACCGTAACGGCATCCTCCGGGTTGAAATCCGCTGGCAGCTCTTTTCCTGCCTTCACCCATTCGCTAGTCTTAAGTTCTTTGAATGTGTTCGGGGCATAGTAGAACCATTTCCAGACCGGCAGGAAGAATGCAACAACAGCGTACTTCATAAATTGAGGGTACTTCCCGTCGCGAACAAAATTGAGATTTCTTTGTACAAGATCGGGATCCTTCGCTTCGTTCAAACGGTAATGGTGAAGACGATTATGTTCGATATTCCAAGCTTCAGGTTGCATCCAATCAAGCCAATCAATACACCTATTGAGTGCACCAAGTCCAAAGCCCCTGCTATTGAATCTGCCAGCATCCACACGATTGTAACCACCATGACATGTATGATGCGCAATCATAGTCCACGAAGCATAAGTCCAGGTGGACAGCGCGGCAACTGTAAGTGGATTTACAGGGAGCCAAACGGTACTCAATCCAACCAAGGCTGCGATATTTCGCCAGTTGACAATTTTGTAGAGATGTTCCACATCGGCATCGCCGGTTTCCTTCAGCAGTTCTTTGCCAAGGTCTGTAACATCCTTCGCAAATGCATCGTAATCTAGATTAGCCACCCATTCGTCCTCTGGATCCAAAGACTTCTTTTCAGCCTCTCCAGGAGAATTCATACCGGTATCGAGCGGTACAGCAACAGCATTTCTTTGGAGACCTCCTTCTTTTCCAGGTTGGATGACTGGAGACCGCAATCCTCCAGCATTGAAGGCAGCAGCCAATGAAGAGACAGCTACCAGAAGAGCAATCGAGCGAACCAACATGTTTGAGCTAGTTTTCCGAGGAAGCAGATTGGGTTGACGACACACTCGATAAGTTGAAAGATCTTAAAGCTGTTGGATCGCTTGGGGTGTGGTGGGAAGAAAAATGATGTGGTGGTCAGGAACAGAAAAAGAGAATTGCATACGTATTCTCTTTTTATTGGTTTTTTGCGATTTCTTTGATTGGAGCCATGCGCCAATGCCGTGCACCAACAAAACTGCATACAAGATTCACCGGGCTTCTTCGATTTCCTGCCTGGTCAAAACTGCGTGCTACATTTGATTCACACGATTCAAAATAGTCACATCACGAACGTCAGCACAAGAGAATACCGTGATGGGAAGCCAGACGCAGCTGACGAATGCAAACGGAGAGTTGAAACAGTCCAATTGGATGACTTGTGAGCACCACACTTCTTTTGTTATCATCCCAGTTAAAGCAATGATGCATTCCCGGTCTTTCCTTCTAGCCTTTCTGTCTGCAGTTGGCACCAATGCCTTTGTCTCGCCGCAAGGAGCTCTCAGCAATAGACAAAATGTTATAGCTCTAAGAGAGACAACAGAAAGCGACATCGATGATGAACCCAAGATGAATCCAGACAACCCAAAATTGCCTGAGCTCAAGGGCGATTTTGATTGGGATGAAAAATTCGGAGGAGACGACGACTGGATCACAGAAAATGTTCCAGGGAAGATAGTTCTCAATGAGGTTGAATTGGCCAAGCAAGCAACAGCCCTAGGTCAACTGGAAGAAAAGTGGCGAAAGGAACGCGAGATTCGAGAATACGAAAGCTCCAGGAAGACAGGCTTTGTAGAAGGCGCAGAACTTACGAACGGAAGATTTGCCATGTTTTTCCTGGCAACTGGACTTTTGACCGAGCTTTGGACTGGAGTTACTATACCCGGACAAGTTGAAGAAATGCTTCGAATTGGAGGTTTCATTGGATTTGACTAGACTATACAAGCTCATGAACTTATGGAAATGGTCCAACTTAATAAACATCATCGAATTCAGATTTCGACAACATTTCTATCACGCAATCCTATGTCAGCACTAGATGGCAAGGCGCTACTTCGATATAATCTGTATTAAGCAAATTTACTGTTCGACCATCATCTCAGTGTTGAGATGACAAAATGCAGAGACAATATGCCTAAGGAACTAAGTTTACAAAATATCTTCTTCGTCGTCATCGCCAATACTGAAGTTGGTGATTCCTTCGGTAGCCGGAGCAATGTCAGTACCTATCCAATCGCCTTCCTGCTCCTCTACCTCTTTGGTATCCTTGTTCTCCTGCTCCGGAGGAGGCGCTGGGAGATCCACTACCGTTGCCTGTGGTTCTGCTTCCTGTGGGACAGGTTGGGGGTCGCTTTCCTTTCGCCCGAAGCCGCCGAACGTGGGAGGCTTCATCTTTGACAAGAAACCTCCCGCAAGTCCAGCCGCCCTGTCTACCGCGTCTTTCATTTGTGGACCGGTGCCCGGACCGGCGTTTATAGAAGCATGAACTTCGTGCTGCATGGCTCGCTCGATGCGGCGATCTAGCTGCACTTGATACTTGACCCGAAGGCGAGTAGCGATGGCTCGCAACTCCTCCACTGTCTTGGGCCCGGCGCCAAGTAAATCATCTCGAACTCGTGTTTCCGTCCTCTCGGTAATCAATGAGAAATCAAAGACGGACACCTATAAGTAAAAGATGCATATCTTGAGCCAGGAAAACTACTTAGCATTGTGAAGAAAACCAAGCAATTTCGTCGGACTTACCTCAGTGTTGGAATCACCGTGCATACTGCTACTGTGTTGTCTTGCAAGCGAGGGCACCTTTCGCTCTTTGGAAACTTCGACAACAACATCACATAACAATGTCATGGCAAGCTCCTGAACAGCTAAAATGGCGTTGGGATCGGCAAACATTCTCCAGAACGGCTTCTGGGATAGCAGGGCATCCATACGGTCCGTCGACTTTGCCAACATCAGGAATTTGGCAATCATATCCGTGACGTTGATACAAGTAATCCCAAAGGGCAATACTGATGCGTCACCAGTGAAGAGTCTCTGACAAACTTGCGGGCATGATTCAACCATGTATACCATCATGGCCAATGAAAGAACACCACCGGAACGAAAGTCAGTGACTGGATCTGGTTGCTGAAATCCCAACCTCTCAACCCAATACTGGTGAGGGATCGGTGGGAGACCGTCTTCATCTATCAAGGTCTCCACGTTCTCAGAATTGGAGTCACTTTCTTGGAATGGCACAATTGCGCCATTCAACCAGAGTCGCGTAATCAAGTTGTCGTAGGATATGGTCATTTTTTCGGTTTGTTCAATCCCTTCTTCCCACCATGGCATGTGCATGACTGCCTTTTGTGCGGCAGTTGCCTGATAAGGACGAGAAAGTTTTAGACCAGGACGACACTTCGTGTGGAGGAGTTGCCTGTACATCAAAACCTGGGAAGCAACGCTCTTATCCGGAAGGGTATACTTTCGGGTCGTAATCGTTTGGAAAGCGGCACTGCCGAGGCTTCCAAGAGCTCTGCCAGCATCATCAGCGAACCCTTTAGCAAGGAATCCAGTCTTTTTCACAAAGCCCTGGGTGCCATTTGGCTCAGATGGATTCGTATTGCTGGACATAGCTTTTCGAATGTGGTAGGACCGGATGTCGTTGTCGTCGCCACTTTCGTTTGCTGCACAGAATCTGGCTTCTTCGGGGGCACACTCGAAAAATGCGCTACTTTCACCACAGGAAAGCTGATTGACAGTCCACTCGAGGTATTTCAGAGGCCCTTTATTGCTAACAACAGGTGGAGTGATTGGTGTCGCTGTTGTAGACTCTGCCACGCGAGAACGATCCTTTCTTCTGGCTATTTTGGAGCTTCAACACGGCGCAAACGAGATGCGCCTTGCTAGGGTTCTGAAACGTATAGTGATGGTGTTCAGAAGCAGACTGCAACAATCAGTGCACCTGCAAGATAGAGCATTGAAAAGAAACGACCACTTTGAAGATTCCGTCATTTGCCGCATTCAGAAACCAACAAGCCTGCACGTCAAAAATCTGCGTGAAACGCATGCCAGAGTTCGCCTCTACGGGATTTAACGGTCAACATGCCTCTTTCATGACTGACAATCTCATTTCATTCACGAGCGGACGGTTTGTGTTTCCACTGTCTTTTGACTTGTCATAGATCCTCCGATCCTTTTCATCACTTTCTCCCAACAAACCCTGATCGATGATTTGATCAGGCAAACATCTTCAATAGGCAGATACTGATGACACACCACTCAAGATCAATTTGCTGCAAAATGCAGGTTTTTCTTATCATATGGTCGCTGCTTTCTATTGAGTGCAACTGGGTGCAAGTGAGTGCATTCTCGCTCCTCCAGATCGGAACGCGGCAATTTTCATCAAGGCTACGATGCTTTTCTGTAGAGGAGAGCGACAAGGACGATCATCTCTTGGGCTGTCAATCCATGCTTTCCCATGCCATGTTGAAAGTCCCGTCTGTAGATAAAACAGTAGCCTATTGGTTGGAAAAATGCGGCACGGTTCGAGTCCAAAAGGAAAAACCTGGAACCAGTAATGGCGATAGCGAACTCCTCTCTGCCATGATCGAGTTGGGGTGCAACGAACAAAATATAGAAAAACACCCCCCTTGCTTTGCCCTAGAGCTTGTTGCAACGGATAAAGAAGACTTTCAAATGGGAAATGTTCTGTCGTACCTTGGAGTATCCATGCTCTTGCAATTTCAAAACAACCTCTTGGGGGCAATTTCAGGAGACAAACCAGAATCCCAAGGACCCGAACCCAACGGAATTCCTGTCAAGTCTTCTGCATCCGCTCCAGGCGACTTTCTGGCTCGATTTGCTCTCAAGTCAAACGACTTGATTTCGACTGAGGCATTTTATACGTCTGTATTGGGTATGGAAGCTAAAGCAAAAGATAAAAAGATGCTGTGTTTACGATATGATAATGACTGTTTTACAGCAGGCGTCCCAACGACACTGATATTTGATGCGACAACAGAAGACCTGGAAAAGGGAGATTGCTTCGATCACCTTGTCATTGCCACAAGGGCGAACATTGAAGAAGTACATGCGAACTTCCGAGATGAAGATTTGACAATATTCATGAAGCCAACAAAGATGTTTGGACGAGATGTGATAGGATTGCTAGATCCAAACGGCTACAAGGTTATCCTTGCCAGCATGTAACAGAAACAGTGTTATTCGAGTCCTGAGGTACTGGTTTAGTCGAAATTCAAAAATGCTATGTAACCCTCCTAACAAGACTGGTCTCTTGGATATCTGTTGAATGTTGAAGGATGGCTACTACGATACAATAAGATTAATACTTCAGGACGTAGCAGAATTCGATGGAGTCAGTTTGGGTACACTGGAGTTGTTGTGAGTGCATGTATCAGGTGGTTTCGAAATGCCATTGTGGTGAACTTCAGAATGCTGGATTCCGAATGCCACATGCCACATCAAGTGATGACGTCGATCGGAAAACAAAACATCATCCACTCCATACAAATGATGGAACATGGGGCCTAGACGATGAACATTGGACTGCAACACCTGTAATCTTAGATTCCCATTTACATCCATCTTAGATTCCTGTTTACATCGACTGGATAAACACCAAACAGATGTGGAACAGAATTAGAAAGTTTGGATCGAATGTTCCATTCAAACGGCTGATGTGTGCAATGGCTATCTCCTCCGGAGTGATGGGTTTCATGATGCCAGAAGACAGCTATGGAAAACGTCAGTACCCTAGGTCCGACATCATGCACACGAGCTTGACGCAGTTGTTGGAGGGGTGCGATTCTCACACGACGAACTGCGAAGGTGCAGAGTCCTGGCCCGATGTGGAATCGTACCAGAAAATGGTAGTACCCATACGAGCTGCTCAATTCAAAGGCCATGCAATATTCAATTTGTTGCTGGGGGAGCAGATGATTGAGCGTTATGACGTCTTCAAGAGACCAGCCACTACCAATAACGAAGACGTGATTATTGCTTACGTCAAGCTTGGCGACCGGGTTGATGGCCATCCTGGCATTGTGCACGGTGGGATTTTGTCTCTGATTTTTGACGATTCCTTGGGCTTTGGGTTTGAGGCTCTTGGAGTTCCAATGGCGGTAACTGCTAACTTAAACATTGACTTCCGTGCCCCCGTTCCGGCAGGGACAACAGTTCGGGTCGCTGCTCAGCTGGAGTCACATGAAGGGCGCAAGTTGTTCTGGAAAGCGCAAATGACGAGCGTCGATAAGGAAACGTTGTATGCTGAAGCAACAAGTTTGTACATAATACCAAGAGCCTTTGCAAAAGACTTGGAGAAGAATTAGTTTGAACATATCTATCAAGCACTGATATTTCGATTCACAACTCATACAACTAGAATATAGTATGCGCTATCTGCCAAGCAAATGACACACTCGCTTTGTTCTTACTTCTTTTCATCTTGGATGAAAGAATTTACAACGATGCGCTTGTTCTGACCTCGAAGCAGTATGAGCGATTTCTTGTTGCTGGCATCGTCCGAGTAGGATGTCATCATGTGCGTGACAGAAACTCCCATTTCTTTCCCCTTGGAATCCAGATTTTTCTTCCCCCCAAAATCAGGAAAGATTCTACCGTCTCTTGTTGGGACGATTTGGGACCTTTTCCCTTTCGACTTTAGAGCAGCAATGTCTTCAAAGGTGGCAAGGACTACGGCCTTGACTGGAGGAGAAACAGCAGAACATGCGTTTAGAATATCCATTGCCATCTTCTCCTCTATGCGGCTTTCAAACTTCTCCCAGTATCTAGTAACTGCAAAGGCTCTTGAGCAACCTTGGAGAACGGTTAGAAGTGATTCTCTGTCACTTGTATCTGCTTGCTTCACGGTGACCCCCTTCAGACCGATCAACTTCTTTGTTTTCTTGGAACCAAAAACACGAACAGCTGCAACGACTCTCATTCCCTTAGCAGACAGCATCTTAACAAGGGTGAATCCTTCTTGTGTGTTGGCACCGAAGACTGCGACCTGTTCGGCGCTGGATCGATCTACGTCTTCGATCTGCCGCATCGAAGGAGGGCGTGGAAGATGGGATGGCCACTCTTCAATCAAATTGCCATGTTCATCCTTCTTAATTCCTCCGAATATACCCATTCTTTTACTTTCTCGCTTCTTTTCTACTGAACAAACTCAAGTCTGATTTCCAACAAGATTGTCTACAACGATAAATATAATCAAGTGACCAGTCTCCTGCCGCTACGAAGTTGAGAATTCCTCCAAATTTTTTGTGATGCCAACGTACGTAGAATTTGTACGACTTTTCTCGGAAGGCCAAATGAGGCGAGTTTTTTGGTCTTGCCCTCGCCAAACATATTATGAGGCATGGACAAGATCATCGCAAGCCAAGAGTGTAGTACAGTTTCAAGCTATGGCCAAATTGATTCAATGGCCCTTTCAGTTCCTCGGTACAAGGAAGACTAAAAGAGTGCTCTGCCTCCAGTTCTGCTGTGATCATTGTCGTTGGAGCAGAAGACAGCGGAAGACATTCATTGTAGCAGCTCTTCTTGATTAGAGGGAGCACCAATAGTCGTTCCATATGCCAGTCAATTGAAACGAAGATGTTCTTTGACTACTAGCTTGTTTCTTCTCTCACATGGTGGTGGAGGCCAAGAAGGGAATCAACAAATCGAATCAATCGTTCAAGGGACTGACCGGTCGACGGACGGAAATCTTGTCTTGATGACGTATGTGTTGTACATGCCTACTGATGATTGACATTCAACAACCGTTCGGCAAGGAAAACTGACAGAAGATGATGGCTTGATGTTGTTGCTTTCGACAACCTTCAACAATCGACTCGCAAGCATTCTCTCTTATTTTAAGATTGCGCCTGCAGCTCTTCTTCAATATCGAATTTTTTTCAAAAGTGGCAGCAATCCCCACACAGTTTTTATTATGCTTGCTGGAAAGATCTCTCTGCTGCTCTTCGCTCTGCTTGGCACCATTGATGCCTTCTCTCCCCCTCACTCCATTGTAGCAAATCCAACTCGTCAAAGTCGAGTTTACGCCATGGACCCAGTCAATATCATTGATACTGCCTCGACTCTTTTGGCAGATGCTGCAGATGCCATTCCGGGAACTTCTGGAGAGGTATCGTACTCGCGAGCGAGTTACTATACCATCCTTGGTCTTTATCTAATATCCTTCCCAGGAATTTGGTCGACCGTCAAGCGTTCTACAAAAGCGAAAGTAAAGAAGAAGACATATGTCACGTAAGATTGGTGTTGATTTAGATTGCTCTGATTTTGTGGGAACAATGCTAAAGTTTTGCACTTTTAATGATTTAGCAAGGGAGAGAACGTGGATGGAGGAAAAGGTCTACGAGAGCAAGCTGGGGAAATTATGGCATGTAAGTAGACTGCACAACTATGGAATGGTCTCGCACTATATGAATGCCAACATTTTTGCAATAAAATGTAGATATGAAGGCCAACAACTACGAAGTTGTCGAAGCTGGAGATACTATTACATTCAGAGGACTGGTCCAGCGAAGTACTTCTCAGGCATTCTTCTTGGTCTTCTGCACAGCTATCGCCTTTGCGTCGTTGGCTCTTGTTCTTCAGATCCAATTCCAAGATCTAGGTACGTCCTCGTCTTCTCTTTCGACTCACTGCATACCCAAGCTAACTCAAAGCCGCGCCAACTTGAACAGAGCTTCCTGTAGTAGGGAAGCCGAATTGGTTCCTTCTCGCATTCTTGTCTCCGTATGCTGGGATTTATTACTGGCAGCAAGGGGATCGACAGGATGACTGTTCGTTCAAATTAGAAGCGAACGATGATGAAACCGAAAACTCAATCACAGTGCAAGGCTCGGAGGAAGAAATAGAACGGATGTGGAGGACGCTTGATTGGCAAGAAAAAGGAATGGTTAAGGTTCCTGGATTACTCGATGCTTGAGAAGGCCTGGCTCTTACTTACAGAGTTTGAGTTGCTGTTGCGGATAGGGGAGAAAGGACAGCACTCAACGGTTGTAGCTGTTTGGTGATTGATGAACGAGTAAATATAATTAGCAGTTATAAGAGCGTTCATTAGAACGCCAGATCGCCAGGTCGATTATAGAACTCCAACACAATACCTCTGATATCGATCATACCAGTTTGTTCTCCAATTCTCCAAACTTTCGTCGATCAGAGAATTGACGTATTCCAAACAAGCTCTGTCATTCAAATCAAGGCGAAACCTGTCTCTCAGTTCCTTAATTGCATCGTCTGGTCTACCACGAAAGCAGGGCAAGTTCTCATTTCCCCTTTTCAGCATTTCTACCAATAGAATGATCTCCATACAATGCCGTCTCAAGGCAATGAAAGAACGGTAACATAACATTCTGAATATTCGAAACAGCCTCGAATCCGGTCCATCCAAAACATCAACAAGCTCTCTTGTAAGTTTGAAAGGAGCTCCTTCAAAACCAGTATTCTTTCCAGGAGAGGAGAGGAAGAAAAATCCAAAGTCAATGTGGATGAGATGGCCTTTGTTATCTAAAAGGATATTTCCGTTGTGGCGATCCTTGATTTGGAGCAGAAAGCAGACAATAGAGTATGCCGCCAAACTTTCGCAAAAGTTGGCCTTCGCATCTGCCAGCCTCTCCGTGCTGTCGAAGTACGAATGGAAAAATCCCTTGAGACTGGAGTAATTGTTGTCATTCTTTTTCAATGAGGATATTGAAATGGTGTCCGGTATTGCTTCGATAAGGCCGCCGCCTTCTGTAAGGGCAACGATTTCGTACGGGCAAAGCCAAACCGGAACCTGCTCTCGAGCCAAAATAGCTGAAATTTTGTAAATAAGTTGAGCAGCCAGCTGCTCTTGGCGAAGATCATCATTAGCCTTAACCAAAATTGGAAGAAGCCTCCATCCGGGGTGGGATCCGCATGCAGATGCAGCTCGTATTCTGTCCTCTTTATCCTTCCAGTTTTCTTTAAACACAACAGGTGGCTTTCTTTTCCCAATGCTTGAAGTGTCATTGTTGCTTCTTGACCCATTTGTTTCGAGATCTATCGCCATACTGTTTTCAGCTTCCCTGAGTCCATATCCATTGCTTTCATCTCGTATTCCACTTTCCTGCTGGAACGACTGCGTGTTGAGATCGATTGGAATGAAAGGACCGTTGTTTGCCAGTTGTAGCACCCGGTTAATGTGGGGAGACGTCCATTGCCCCATTGTGGGTTTCGCCCCGTCTTCTGGTGGCGCCGATGGTTTTGGGGTAGCTGGAGACTCGTCCAGCGAGAGCGATGAAGGCCGTTCTGCAATTGGATGGGAACGAACGCGTTGGTCTTCATCGCCCCTTTCAATATCAGTACTAGGCATGGGAACCATCGCCGGCATCGCGACAAGATCATCGTTGTCGATATCATCTTCATCGAACGAGCTTGGAAGTTGTATCGTCAAAAGGTCGTGAAGATTCGTCTTGGTATCTTTGAATTTTTCGATTTGGTTCTTCATCGAAGTTCTCACTTGATCCAACTGCATTTTTCGCATAGAATGCTTCATTTGATAAGCTAACTTCTTCAATGCAGTATCTCGTCGATGTGGGTCGCGATATCCAAATCGCCATCGACTGATCAATTCCTTTTCGCTGACATTCCCCGCCAGCTCTGGTAGCGAAATGTGTGACTCTGCCATAGTCGGTTTCTTGTTGTTGTCGTTCTCGTTCTCGATGACTTCCATGCAAATGATACAAGGGACTCTCTCTTTCGTACTAATTGCAATGGATTCATCCGCCACAATCCTCCAAACTCTATGATTGGAGTTCTGAAGTGGCAAATAAATTGAATTCGAAGGCAACGCCTCCACTTCCAGCAACTGCAACTGACGTTTGAACTCAACTGCTCGATGCTCGCGGGGTACTCGAAACAGGTTATCGGCGATAGTAAGCAAAGCATCCAAGAACACTGGTGTCGCGTCGAAGTAAGATGTGTTGATCCCATTGCCATTTTTCTTCAACGTCGACAAGGCCTTGTCCAAAGGCAGAAATCCGAATTTTCGATCCGCTGCAAGAGCTTCCCAATGTCTTGCAGAGGGCCTCCCTGAGTTGGGGTCAACGGGAATAGCACCTGCCTTAACTGCTGACATGAGGGCAAATGACGAAGGAGCACTGCTAGCATTTTGTTGTCGTTGTTGTGTGTCTCTTTCGTCTTGATCACCCAAGTGCAATATTCGAGCAGGTTGTTCACCGGCAGTCATCACTTTTCGCAGAAGATCCTCAATGACTGCCCGTTCCTCTGGTAAAAACTTACATGACTGTTTTTGAGACCCATCCAAACCACCAGGTTCATCAGCATTTTCAAAGCTCGCCAGACTGCTCGAGTGGCTGAGTCGCGTTGGAACCGTATGCTTAGTCTCCAGTGACCAAGCTCTCAAGAACCAGTAACATCGGTGCGCAAAATAAATGTTTTTGTGGCAAATATCTAATATCCAATCCTCCAGTCGAGACGAGGATTCGTAGGCCCCATGCAGTAGAAATGACAACAACTGCGGTACAAAAAACAACAGGGTGGCACCCTGGTCCTTTTCATAAACCGCATTCAATCTTCCGTTCGTCAGAACATCTTCGTAGGCAAAGAGCTGAAGCATGACACGAAACGGAACAACGGATCGATGACGAAAATCTTGATTCCCAGCACTCTCTGACCGGACTTGGTAGTCATTGATTCGTTTCGTCCATTCGGTTTTTGCCTTTTGGATACGGGAATGGACCTCCAAAACGAATGTATTGGATATTTGTTGCATGCGATTGGAAGTCGAGTCCTCGCTGCCACGTCTACCATTTTCTCCTAGTAAAGAGTCGCGTTCGGTGTCTTCTCGTTCCTTGGCATAATAAAAGAGCACTTTCGGACGCCCTTGCAAAAAGTCGGCGTTGGCGGGTGCGGTTGATCGGACATGTAAAAACAATAAGATGTGGCACAAAGTGGCAATCAAGGAGGTAAGCAGTACCAGCCAGATGTGTCTCGATGCAGCCTCGTGTGGCGGAAGCTCTCCCTTGGATGGTAGCAACGATCCGAGGCTACCAGGATCGCACATACTCAATACGAAAATGTGACCCAGCAATACAATCGCAGTGCATCCATAAAATAACTTGTAGAGCCCGGGGCATTTTAACGCTGTCCCACGATAGGAATGATATGGCAGCGGCATCAGCAACAGAAACAGACGCACGGCGGTACATGGTAGAATGTAATTGGTGAGGAAGGCCAACCGGCATGTAGACGGTGTTTCTACATCTCCGACGGCTTCCTTCACCTTGAATTGACTCATGTACAGATTGAAGAAATCGCAGCATGCTGAGATCACCGCTGGCAACAGAAATGGCATTGTGTCGTGACAGTAGGCTTCAGGATGAAGTGCATAAGAGGTTCCATAAGGCAATGTTCTGACAAAGCGGAAACGGCAACAAGCGTTCTTCTGATTGGTGATTCCTGTTTTTTAGTCGAGGCTGTGTCGGCTTTCCGCTTGCCAAGAGAGAATTTTCGTCACACTTGAAAGAAGGGGAGATTCAGCTTTCCCTCGAACTATGGGTGCCCCCTCCCCTGATGTCTAATGTTGAAGGACTTCTTCGGTCGGACGAATATTTCTGGCATTGTAGACTGTACCCTTGGTGGTACATGCCGTCGCCACTCCGATTTTGCAATTGCATTCACATCAGATGGAGCACCTGTGAAAACACTATGGCTAAAACATTCGAAACGTAAGTGATGTGTTGAGTGATTGATTGCCGACAGCTGGAGAAGAAGAGCTCTATAGTACTTTGTGCCATTTTCGTACTGTTTCTACATACTAAGTGCGGTTTTCTTTTGGAATCCTTTTTTATGTATCAAATGTCCCCGAATCGCCACGTAATGCACGTACAGTATAGTTCTCAAATTCTTGACATGGTTCTTTAACATTCGATTTTAGACTTCTCACCATACCTGTATGGATCCTATCGGAGTTGGACTCATATTCCTTTTCAAGACTGTCTCGAAATCGAAACACAAACAACAGAACCTGCGGTTTCATAATCTTTCCACAACATGACAAACAACAATATATCAAGACCACGCCCTGGTACGGATTCTCGCTTGCGAGACAACCTCATCTTCAAATTGGGCGTGGTGAAGATAGAGCAAACGAATCGAGAACCGTATCGTGGCTCTATGTTGGGCAATGTTCAATTGTCAAGTGAACCACTGAAGTCCAAGATCGAGGATGAGCCCGCAGAAGTGATTCCCGGATCATGGAGTCTCGCTTCCTTTTTTGCGAAAAAAGCAAGCGAAAGCGAACATTCTCTCGCCTCTTCCGCCGAATCGGCCAGTGAGTCATCGTCGACATCCCACCGAAGATTGACGTTCAACGAGACTGTCACTGTCTGCCCCATACCAAAGCATCAGGAGTACTCGAACCGAATTAAGGATCATCTATGGAATTCACCAGAAGAAATGATGCAGAATGCGCGAAGAAATTCCATAGAATTTGCTGCAGAGGGATGGGATTGGAGAAATTCCCTAGAAGATGAAAACATGTACCGATGCGTATCTACCAACGAAAAGATACACCCAGTCCATGTGGAACAAATGCGCCAAACGAGATAGAGATGAAGGGAGTAACAGCTTTCCAAACGTGCCATCCTGGGTAGAGTGCCAGGATGATAAGACTCTTTTGCTACCATGTACACTACTTTCCGCTCGAAAACGATGGAATAAACGAGAGTCGCAACATAGATAGAATTTAAACGTTTTGAGTAATGACACAGATACGTCAATAGTTCTTCTTGTCACAAGGGATGATACAAATGTCGACCGATGCTTTGAACGGGTCGTGATTCGAGGTGTTATCCATCGAAAAAAAAGATGACAACATGGTTTTTGAACGAACATCAATGTTCGAATCGCTCGACTACTTCTTTGAGAACGTCATCTCTTTCACAAGCAGTGTATGATAGATGATGGGTTCGCCCCTGCATGTCTGAGATGTCTGGTGCAAAATGACTCCTCCCACACAATACGTACTCTGTTTTTCTTATGCGGAAAACGCCATTAGTACATAAGAGGGTACGTACAAATTGGAAATCACTTTCACTTATGATCCCATGTCTTGCGGCGAGCATTGGTTTCTCTTCGAGGAACACTGAATGACCACATTAGTGAGGAATTTTGTTTCGATCCTTTGAACACTTGAGTAACTAAGCGATAATAGTCTGACCTTGAAGTTGGTTTCCTTCGGTCAGGGTTGTACATTATACAGTTCCATAGCGCTGGATCCAATAGTCAAGCTTGCATAGATACAGATTGAACTTGCCGTTGCTGCACTACAAGTTGTCTCACATCCTCTGTCGCAAAATGGGGAACCGTTGTACAACTCTCGGCTTGTCGGTTCTGAAAACCAGCAATGATGAAAAATTGACAAGCCAATCTATGACTTATGCAAGTAGCGGGACCATGTCTGATCGGCTTTGTGATAGCCAGCAAACGGTGTCGGAGAATAGTTCACGTTTGTATGATTCGGAGTTTGGGCCGTCTCTAGCGCCACCGCTGCAGTGTGAGAATGGAATCAAATACATGTACAGTGATTTGTCTTCTGCAAAGCGAGAAGCAAAGAAGCAACGGAAACCGATTTTCTGCACAAGAACACGAGGTGACGTCGAGGAAATGTTTCTTTTGAGTGCTTTGACCCATCCATTGATAGTGGAGGCTGTGGAAACCTTGTTTGTCACTGTAAATACAGAGGTGCACTTGGAAGTTCCTGGTTCACCAGATTGTATTACGCTGGAAATTCTGAATCATCGAGGGAAAGCACTACTGCCGTGCTTTGGGGGTAATCTACTGCTGAAAGGAAATGATGTGCTCATCCTAGAGGCCATGGTGAAATCACTTGAAAAGTGCTCCATCCCGGTTCCAAAGTACCTGCAATTGCTACTGCAAGAAGAGGCTGGGAGGACAGAAGTATTGACTTCTGGTAAACGAAGAAAGCTGGACCGCGTGGCGATATTCGGGGTATCCAATTTGCACGTGGTCGAAGCCGAGTTCGCAGAAGTAGGGGGTGTCTTGGACATTCAAGCAGGTCTGTATAAGGGACGGCAAATCCTTCAAGTTACTTACGCTTCGAAAGTAACTTCCTTGGATTCGTTGTTGAGATATGCTCTGTTGAAGAGTTATGCCACTTCCATCTACTATCAAAGTCAAGAAGAATTTGTCGTTGTCCGTTCAATTTGTGAGCAGCTACGGCGCAGCTTCCATATCGTTGAAAAGATGGAAGACTCAAGCCTTATCAAGAACATCGTTGATGGCAAGAGCGGCCTGCGGAAAACACCCTTGCGGTATGTTCCAATGACAGGCCTACAAAAGATTCATGCAAATAGGCTTGTACTTGAAGGGATGTTCAACAAGGCAACCCATCTGTTGAGCCCTAAACAATCGGAGATAATGATGAGAAGCTTGTCAAACGTGAATGGAGGCAATGATTCAGTTGACCTGTCCTTTGCCGATGCTTGGAAGGGGCAATCAGCAAAAGTGCTCCAGGCGTATTGACGCTAGCAAAAATGCATCGTCTAGGGTTTTAGGATAAGGGGTATTAATAGCATCATCTCTTTTGGGACTAGCAATATGCTTCGTCGTCACAGCAAGACATATTCCTCGTCATCGCTATCTGCTGAGGCTTCATTTCCTGGCATGTCATCTTCCATATCGCCCAAAACCATGCTGCTCACGGCAGTTGACATGGAGTAGTCTGGGGCATGGTCGGCGAATGTAAATAGGTCTGGAGATGATGACTTCACTTTCAGCTTCTTCAAGCACGATTCCAAATCAGTAAAATCTTGCTTGTCGCGGCAATAAAAGCCCAGAGCAATAGAGGGGTCCATTCGACTTATCGGAAATACCTCCGCGTAAGTGGTATGTACTGATTGCATGTATTCATCAGATAGATCGACGACGGAATCTTTCGATTTGCCATTCTTTGTCATCAGACCATTGGATCGGGTTCTTTGGGGGGCTGTCTGCACAGTGTGAGGATCCAAGCCCAATACTCTGGTCCCGTCGGCATACGCCCCAAAGAACCACCGCGCACCCCTTGGGCGACCACCAAGCACACCCACTGACTGTGGCAGCCAAAATGATCGAGCAAGAACTTCCCGGTAGTCTTCATTGAACTTGTCGAGTCCCAAACGTAGAGGTATCAATAGCAGTAGCGCAGTGTCCCAATTGAGAGTGTCATCCTCGTTGTCCGATGATGGGGGTGGAATGGAAGGGTCTAGTGGGTGCAAGGGTGTGGACTTGTTGTTCGATTCTTGTTTCTTTTTTTGTTCCTCTGCCCTTTGTTTGGATTCCTTGGTCATTAAGGTTCTCACAGAATGTCGATAGACAGTACCCTCAGATGCGACATGCACCCGGAACAGTGACGGTTGCCTCTGTTGATGCAGACTTACCAAGTCTCTTAGAACATAGCATGCTGTGCCCGGACCATACCACTCTCCGGGGAGTTTCTCGTATTTTGCCAAGCCGGCCGCGACCATGTTGTGAAGCGAGTATATTGATTCATCCCTGGACGGAAAGTCAGCAAACCATGTCAGCAGCCTTGTGACAAACGGGTCCTCACGACACTTTGCGAGGCACGTTGGCGGTTTCCAATTTTTCGATTTGAAATGAACTCGCAACGTGTGAGCTAATAGCATCTGCGCAGACCGCAACATACAGCCCCACCCTGCATCAGATGTAATGCCATACGGTTTAATCTCAGGAAAATCCCAACGGTATGTGAACCAGTACAGTGAAGCTTCAAAATCTCTTCGCAATTGATGTTCGTAAAGCGGATGAAATATCCTCCCCAGTAAATACATATACGGGAATTTCTCGTCTGACTTGGTTGTGAACAACTTGTGTGGGTCCATGGGTTGTGGACTATGTGTCGACTCTCCAAGAAGATTGCTGCCATCTTCGTCATCGTCGACAGCATCGTCATATTCGTACTTGTAGCCCTGGCTTATGTCGAAATCATAATCCAGCAATGATCTGGATGTCGATCGTTCTTGTAATTCTTGGGCATCTTCCGCACCGAAACTCGATTCTTCTTTGTGCTTTGGGCCAATGCAAACGTTGACGCATTCGGAGGGTCTCACCATGTATGCCCCATCAGATGTCACTGAAGTGCAACGAGGACCTGTGACCAGCAATGCTGTGCTGCTCTCGTTACTACTTCCGTCTTCTTGCGGCATTTTATTTTGTGGTTTCAAGGGAGATCAATTGATCAATCGTGCGGTTGTTCAGTCCCATAGACCAGCTTTGGTTGATTGCCGGTTCTGACCGTTCTGTCGAAGAGGTATTGTAGCGTGTCGATTGTCGAGAGCGAATGTTCTGTCCCCTGTCCGACAAAAACAATGACCGGGGGAGAGTCGGACCGAATTCTACCCCCAAAATTGGAACTCATGAAACTGAGACAACCAACCAAAGTTAGTACAGTATTCCACAACATTTTGTAGAAACAACCACAAGCCCTGGTGCTGTCTGGGCAGAAATTGGACGATGAGCGAACACAACGTTCCTCCAACGGAAATAAAATGGACCGATGATAGCATTCGATGGCCAGAAGATGCTGCGAAGGAAACGAGCCAAGAGGACGATGAAGAAGAGGAGGAGGAACGCCCCATGGACATATTCAAAGATCCAGATCCAACCCAAACCTTTCCCTTTCGATTTGAACTAGAGGGCGAGGAGCCCGTAGAAATCAAATTGGATGGCTACAAGTCAGATTCCGATGAAATATGGCAGTCCACTGGGCTGACGCTGTGGAAAGCTTCAGAATATCTGTGCCAATACCTTGTCCGACACCGCCATGATGAGCATTTGGACTTGTCTCTGCAAATGGAGAAGAGCAATAATCGAAGAAGAATATTGGAATTGGGAGCGGGGTTGGGACTTGTTGGTATTTTGGCACATCGTATTTCATCTGAGAAAAGTCATGTTGTGTTGACCGATGGGGACACAGAAGCCCTGCCTTACCTCCGTGACAACGTAGATAAGAACAAGTCGGCGCAAAAGGGAGGTATCA
The DNA here is from genome assembly GCA_019693525.1 of Cylindrotheca fusiformis. Lineage (NCBI taxonomy): Eukaryota > Bacillariophyta > Bacillariophyceae > Bacillariales > Bacillariaceae > Cylindrotheca > Cylindrotheca fusiformis. The sequence goes on along the minus strand of JAAMXS010000911.1, from coordinate 28,584 downwards.
CTTGCAACCAACTAATATGGGGTCGCCAGACGAGTTCAGACTTTCTGAAACAGCATAGGGAAGAAAAGTTTGATGTCATTCTGGCATCTGATATAATTTATTCTCCAGTAATTATTCAGCCTCTTTGGGAGACTATCCAAGCTCTTTTAGATGCAAAAGGGATCTTTGTCATGGCCTATGCACGACGGAAGGTACCAGTATCAATTGAAGAGGTACTATCTGCTGCAACAGAAGCAGGGTTTGTATACGATAAATGTACTGAGTCGGACAATGAAAAGGGTGTTTTCCTCTACACGTTTCGATGGAAGCAGTAGTGGTTGTCAACAAAATCCATCTCATTCGAACTCTGCTTGAAAGATAGAACAACGACGCTTGCCACTACAGTCTATACTTTGCCATCCATCATAGTCGTACCCTCAAAAAATCGAAACAATCTATAATTTGTCATCCATCAAATTCGAACCTCGCAAACTTCGAAACAGTCTACACCTTGCCCTCCGTCAAATTGATACCCTCATCATTTCGAAACCACTCAGCGAGAATTGTATTCGGAAAGCTATTCTGTAAAATAAAACTCTCAGTTCTGATAAATCGGGAAAGTCCTACACAGTGTATGCAAGTTATGTAACGTTTACAATTCTACGTGACGGTGATCCCCGTATTTGCCCTCGACAGAGAAAAGCTCGTAGCTTTTCTTCTCGGGACCATCGTACACCCGGAAAATATGGCCTGGATGAGATTCCTCTTCCCAAGTTGACCCCTGGTCGATCTTGGCAACCTGGATTTCCCCTCCATATTCTTGATCGTACCACCACAAGTAGATATCTCTTGACTTGGCGTGAAATGTGACCTTGACATATGCGTCCTCAGGTAGATCTTCCTCACTGATCAAGGCTTCGACTGCCAGAGCAACCGTTTCGACTTGTTTGTCATTCAAAGCAGGGACATTTCCTATTTGAACAGCAGAATTCTCGTGCAAATGTTGAAGATTTACAGTCCGAGGAACCACTGAAATTGAGTGCTGGACCATCCATGCTAGGATCACCTGCGCAGGCGTCACTTCTTCTTGGTCAGACGTAAAAAGCCCTTTCTGCTGCATCGCGCTGGTAAGCTCATTGGCCACCACCAGAAGGTGATTGTACGCATACGGTGCCTTCTCCCGCTTTAGGAGAACTCCATCCATCAAATGATGCGCAATAACATGAATGTCATGCTTGTGACAGAAATCGATCATCATAGGGTCGTAAAGAAGCGACCAAGCATCCGTTTCGATCATGTGGGGTTTGATACTTGCAACTTCTTCGAGAATCTGCAACTCCTTAAGATGGAAGTTCGAAACTCCGATACTAGCAACTGGGCTTTCTTCGTCGCTCACAAGGCTCTCCAGAGCTTTCCAACTCCCCTTCCAGGCATTTTTCTTGTCCAAATGCGGGGCAGGACCAACAGCCTTGACTTCATCGGGAAGTTGACTCTCTTCAAGTTCGCAGTTCATCCAGGGGACGTTATCATAGCACCGAGGCCAGTGAAGCATGACATGGAGCTTGACATCGACGTTCCTATGGTCAATTGCTTCTTTCATGGCCCGGATCGATGACTCGACAGCGTAGAGAGTTCTCTCGTATCCCAGATGGGTATACCATACTTTTGTAATCACGTGTACCTCCAACTGGTTGGCACTTGATTCTTGTTCAAGGATCTCGGCGCCTTCAATGACCCCTTTCGCGACGTAGAGCTCATTGTGACTAATGTTGGACGTGTCAAACAAATAAATTTTCTTGTCAGGCTGGACAGAGCGACTGATCATTGAAGGAATCAATTCCATCAACATGTTACCGACTCCAAGACCAATCAATGGGAACTCAACACCATTGGACAGCTTTCTGGTTGGAATTCCCTTCAAAAGGGTTCCAGAGAACTGCTTTTGAGCGAACTTGGCCATTCTTTGAAACAGGCCCTGTCCGTCACCTTCAAAAAGCTGAAGAGCCAGAATCAGAGGTAAAAGTAAGATGGAGGACTTCATTTTCAATCAAAAGAGAGCAGGTGTAGTGATCTCTTAATCAGAATGCACCAAAAAATATGGAGAAACGACCACCTCAATGTGCTTTCTCAATGGATGTGTTCGCATTGAAAAGGTCACTGGTGAATGATGACCGCAGCACTTGGGGGTCTTCCACTCCCTCGATCTTTGTTCACCACCATTTAAATTCTGGTAAGTAGATCTACCTACGGAATTTTACGTCCACTCTGGCATGTTGTCCTGACGAAGACAGACTACGCCATTCGCATTCACCTGTTTCTACCACGCAAAAGAATATTCGTCAGGCCCAATTGGTTTTGCGAACCAAAAAATCTATTTCTACTAGTGAATCTTTAGGTTTGAGATATCTTTTGCAGCTGTTCTTCTGGGCAGATGACCACGACTACAAACAAATGGGGTTCGCATTGAAACTAGTAGGTATCTTTTGGGAGAGAGTATTTTAGAGGTGGTCGAAAGCAAGAAACTACTAGCTAGAGCTTGTGGAGTCAAACCGACGACAGAAAAAGCGACAAAATACTTGGATTGAACGCTTGCTTCCTAGCTGCCGAGACCATCAGTGATCAGTAGCTTAACAATCAATCTCATTTCCGGTGTACTTGAAATATCAGCTCCAGGGTCTTTGATTTTCTCTTCCAATAAATCATCCATCCTACCCCGAAGACCACGAATCAGGGCACCGATCCGCGCATTTGCAGCAAGTTTCACCCAACCGTCGACAACAATAACATCGTTCCGTGCCTGAACATCAAGTTGCCCCCCGAACAGAAGCAACGCATAGGCACTGCATTCGGTAGCATCGCGGAGAAACGGTTTGCTTGTCTTCACCAAACTGTGGTATACTAACCAAGGACAGCTATAGTTTCCCGTCGAGAAGAGAGCTGATGAGGGATGTATGAAGACACGCTCTTCTGTTGGACCTTCAAGTCCGCTGCTCCTGCTCTGCCATGGTACCACAGCTTCCTCATTTCGAATAAAAAACTTGAGCTCCTTTGCCACGCCATCCTTCTCACGGGCTCCTTCTGCAGTTTCCGAATACTTTGTAGTTGGCCTTTGCAGACGAACGAGCTGGCCAGGCGCCATGGACGAGATGGCACAAGTACGTAGAATTCGAAACGATTTGGAATTGCGATCCGAGTCTGAAGATTTTCCAAACCCAGCTGACGATAGAGAGGCGTCGTACTGATTCACGAGTTGCAGGATATCCCGCATTGCCATGAGGCTTAACCCAAGTGACTCGCAGAACTGTTTTCGGTCGCCTCCACCTGTCTTAAGGCCATCCCACTGTACAAATGCAGTAGCAAGCATTGCGTGATCGCTATTCCCTGTCAGTTCCAGCAACTTGGCACGTTCGTCAAGGACCCGGCGCATGGAGTCTGCACTGTTATCACCTTGGTTGGATCTTATGTCAACCTTAAGAAAAGGCGAGCGCCCAGTGCTCATGCCTGCAGCCATTGCTAAAGCAGCTTTTCGACATCCAAGAATTGATCCCATCACTAATATTTTTCCAACAACAGGTGGAGCGGGTATTCCAGCAAGATGCATCCCAAGAGGTGTCAAGCGAAGCTCGTTCCTCCCAACGCCTTGTTCCAAGGCCCCAACCTTCCACAGGCTAAAAATAGCTGCATCAATAGATCCTTGGCTCGGCGGATCAAGAAGGCTGTTGAGAAATTTACCATCGCCGCGCTCTACACCAAGGAACATCAGCGAAAGCAACGTCTGATCCAAAGCGCACCTAGTGATTTCTGGTGCCGTGTGCTCACGCAATCCGGAATGAGTAGATTTTGAGATGAGTTTGTAGCACTTCCCGGCACGAACACGTCCTGCTCTCCCCCGTCGTTGCTTTAGACTTGCCTTGGAAGCAAAATGCTCGACGAGCATGGGCATTCGATTGTTGGGATCGTATGTGCTCTGTTTTTCCCTGCAGGAATCAATCACCACTGTGCAATCTGGGATTGTAATCGACGTCTCGGCCACGTTTGTACTCAAAATCACCTTGGTACTATTCCCAGAGTTCTGGAAGACGGCATTTTGCTGTTTTGGCTGCAAGCCACCATGTAGGGGCAGCAAAAGCACTCTGAGCCCCCTCGTGATCCTTTCGATAGCACTTATGGCTTGACTAATTTCGGGAGCTCCGGGAAGAAAGACAAGAATGGAACCGTCATTTCCCATTGTGTTTTGTTGAATGAGATACTTTACCAGTAGCCCCAACATATTATAATCAACATGTGCCTCGTCGACTCTTTTCAATCTCTCTTCTAGCGCCGGGATGTTGCCACCATCCTTCAAATCGGTCTTTGGTTTACCTTGAGAACTCTCGTCATCTTCCTCGTTCTCGTTCTCGTTGTCAGACATTTCAGAATCGTTCCAAGGAGTTGCTTTTCGGGGGCGTGATTGCCTGCTGTGATTGAAGAATTTGTTCCTCCCTTTCTTTGGAGGATTGTAATTTGTGAGGTCCAACACATCCTCCAGTGTAAAATCTTCGACTGGGAATGTCCTTCCGGGAATGTGCATACGAGGGGTATTTTCCCCCCAATAGGCTGCAAAACGCTCTGCGTCCAATGTTGCACTCATTAGAACAACTCTTAGATTCGGAGTCGTCTTGATTGCCTTTCTGAGAAGTGCCATCAAAACGTCTCCGTCAAGATTGCGTTCGTGCACTTCATCAATAACAATATGCGTTATACAGTCAAGAGCACCGTCGCATTGAAGCTGTCGAAGGAGGATACCAAAGGTGCAAAACAAGAGCCGCGTACTGTTGCAATAAGCGGAGCCCCCTCGTACCACGTATCCGACACTTCCCGTTCCAGGTTTGCCCTCGCCCCTTTCCTGCGCCACACGTCCCGCAACTCCTGTGGCAGCCAATCGCCGAGGCTGTGCCACAACGATCTTGGCTCCTTCAGGAGCCTCTTCTAAAATAAACTGGGGAATTTGAGTTGTTTTGCCGCAACCAGTATCGCCTGTGACCAAGACCACTCTCGACGACTATGTGTTCAGACAGGGTTAAGTTTGAGCTGGATCAATATATGGTCGAAAGAAAAGCTAAAAAGAGACTTACATTGTCCGCCTCTTTCATTCGAGCCAGAAAATCACTTCGGGCTTTTCCTGCAGGCAGTTCCAAACGACAAGTCCTAAGTGACTTGCTTATGGTTGGAAAGGGTGTAGCTGCAGGGGTCTTATTTGGCGGGCTAGACCAGAAACCCCCACGTGCTCGAGGACGCTTGAAGGTTTTATGCACAGATATCTTCTCGTTGATCGACCTTTGCTGCTGCTTCTCGGGATATTTGTCGGTCGAATCGGGAGACTTCAAAGGAACAGATGGGGTCTCATTCAGCGTCAAAGACATTTCTTGTAACTCCTCCGCTTTTTGCAATAAGACTTGCATTTGGCCATAAATTTCAAAGACCATGGGTTCTCCAAGTGTGAGAGTGGAGATGAACTTGACAAGTTCAACATGAAACGCTGCACCAATTGGTTTCGGCCAGTTTCCGCTAACCAACACTCGTTGTGGAAAGGCGGAGGGGTACTGACTGGAGACAAAAACAATGGTCAAGATTAGTTCTTCTGGTGTTTTGATAACAACGGAAGTGCACTCATCAGCTGTTCTGACGGTGCAATCCGAAGGAAAGATTGCCTCAATGGCCTCCATTTCCTCTTCGAAAGCTTGTTTGTTTTCGGCAGAAGGAGTTGCGTTCGATGAAAGTGAAACATTTGCAACCTCGCACACTTTCTCCCAAAAGATGTCGTCCATCGATTTGCTCTCCTTTTGACTCATCAAGGGAGCAGCATCTTGCTCCAGTAGTCCATAGTCAGCTAAGAACTTTCTTGTTTCCGAGGATATGCTTTGATTACCCTGATCTTTCTTTGATCCACTCTTCGGGATCACCTCCAGCGTAGCTCCTCTAGGATCAAAGCCTTCTGGCAATTGATCTTCGTCCAATTGAATGCATAACCATTGAAGACAATCGTCGTACATATCTTCCCACAACTCTTCATCGTCCGTATCTTTCTCGTGCTTATTCGTCCTGGATTGGTCGAGAAATGCACTTCGCGCCTGCCGCTGTGTGAATCCTTCCTGATGCAATCGTTCTTCGACATAGGCTTGACGATCTGATTCGAATGGCTCCAGCTCGGAATCATCTTCTGATGGATCTTCCATCGCGAGATTCGTTTCACCTTTGAGCAATCGCTGAATTTTGGTTCGAAGACTTGCCGACAAGAAAACAGGATGATCACGATTGGCCATGCGAATGGCTTCGTGCTTCCGAATTCGAGCGTTGCGCAATTTTTTCCGTTCTGCTGCCATTTTGCGCTTTTCAGCTTGCGAAGTGTAGGCAGTTCCCAAAGTCAAGTTGGTATTGCTGGTAGCACCCTTTCCACCACTACTGGGATTTGAAGTGCTGGACGCTTCTGGCTTGATGTCCCCGTTGCTATTGGCAATCTGGCGTTTAGCGTTCTTGCTATCCTTTTCTTTGAGCGACTGAATGGCTGCCGTCCAAGTAGTCTTGTAGGGTTCTGGCAGTTTGCGTTCATGCGGTAGGTTCGGTGTCAACTGCAACAAAGCCAGCAATGATGATTCTTCTTTCGCCTGTTCTTCATTTGCGACTGGTTTCGCCGGTACAATAATTAAATCCTTGTTGCTATCTTTGCCATCCGGGACAATCACTCGAACTTTGAATTTTGATTTGTTCTGATCCTTCAGCAGTGATTTGAATTTGGGAGGCGGCCGTTTTTGTTTCTTGCAGAAGTCTGTCAGCAATGCCGATGGCAGTCGTTGCCATTGCGCCACTTGTGTTTGCCCAATGGCAGTAGTTTTAGCTTCTGCTCCAACTAGGGCTGTTTGTCCGGAACCGCCCTTTTGTTTATGTCCTTTGCCACCCCATTGCTGTGCTTCAGGATCCCACATGTGGCCCTTGGATGGGCGTGGCGGACGATTGCCACAGTTGCACTTGTACGGATGCTCGCAAGTGCATTTTGGATCACTTTTGGAGGCTGCCGCCCCCTTGGACTTTTTGTCCTTTTTCCCCATGCTGATGCAAGCTTCGGAAACTGTAGGTAGTTGGATGAAAGCAATTGGAACAGGTGGTTGATGACTCGAAACTGTGGTGTTGTTGTGTTTGCAGTTTTCTGGATAGAAGTTGATGAATATGACGTCATGATATCGAACGAGTCGACTTTTTCAAAGGGTATTATTGTACTGTAGCGGTGCCAGTTGACAATGGGATTAAAATTGTAAGTTGAGACAGAAGATTGACGGCTGAAGACTGAAGATAGGATGCTTGTATATGCGTTGTACTCATGATCCCAGGTCTTACTTCTTTCAAGTCGTTTCTTGGTCTAGAAGAAAAAGTTAAAAGGCAATGACTCGCGGCACGTGGATCTCTACTACTGGTGCAGTACCACCAGAGGACCCTAGAGGCCCAGACGATCCCATAAACGGCTACATTTCAAGTCTTTCTTGTGATTCGTGCAACCTACCAATATTTAATTTGGACGACAACAAGAATACAACTCAATCAACTACCATGGTCAGCGTTTCGTCGGTTAGAAGAAAGCCGAAGACTGGGCGCAGTGGGGTTATGGATGGTGTTGGCTTTGGCCCTGAAATTAAAGCCCGGTTCTTTCTTTTTGTTGCTTGCTTGTGGCCGTTGTGGGTTATGGCTTTGTATGGCGCATCTGCACCTCAAGTTGATTCCGAAGGTGCAAATAACGGCAGTCGCATGATGAAACTGCGAAGTGTGTTGGATCGTGTGGACATCATGGGATACGGTCCCACACATCCGCGAGTGGCAGTAGTGTTGGTCGGTGATACAAGAGAATCTATTATAGCCTCAGTGGAATCGGTCTATAAGACCACGGACCTGAATCGCATATTTCTGATTTGTGCCGTCTTGGATGGACATGAGGAAGACGCGACGCTGCTCAGCGAGCTAGCTAGAATTGAGCAAGGCAGTGTGCCTCATTGGCATGGATTGCGACCCGATAATCACGCGGCACAGAGTACCAACAAAGACGGTGAAGATGTCCATACCAAAAAGATCCACGTCTTATTCAATCCCACAAAGCTTGGTGTGGCCGCTTCTCGTCTGGATGCAGCCGAGTTTATTCAACTATTGCAAGGCAAACACGAAGCCGCCGGATTGAAGAGTACTCAGGAAGATTTGATTTTGCTGTTATTGCAAGGAGGCGCCGAGCTGACCGATACCAAATGGCTTCCAGCTACAACCTCCTCATTGATTGTGCCTCCTCCTCTGTTGAATGTCGGGGAGGAAGCAGGAGAGGAAAATATTGCCATGAAACTAGCCAATGCTGTTTCTCTGAGATCCGAAGGAATGGGTTACAGTACTTGTTTTGACGAACACTTTGAGAAAATTGAAAAAGAAGTATCTCGATCCGGTTTGCAGCCGTTCAGTGGGGATTCCTACCCAACTCCAGCTCTTAATGGTGGAGCAATAGCACTTCGCCTGGGGACTTTTTTGAATCTTCCAGTTCAAGATCCATACCTGAAAGACAATTGGTCCGCCAACTTAGACTTGGCCTTGAATCTGTGGTTGTGTGGAGACGGCATCGACATTGTCCAAGATGCAGTCGTTGCACTCCCAAAGGTCCCTCCTATTGCAAAAATTCAGCCAGAGTTGGCTGCTCGCTTTGCTGCTGTATGGATGGATGATCAATTAGCACAGAAGTTTCTACACTGGTATTCGCCGACTACAAAGAGCTTGGACTGGGAGACAAAGTTGACTAATGCTCGGCACTTTCCCACCTTTCCCAAAGGAATACAGAACAGGTGTCGGCCTTTTTCCTGGTACATTGAAGAAGTCAACCCTGACTTAAGGAAAATCCTCACCGAGGAACCACCAAAATCAGAAGAGGACGAATCATCGGACGAATCATCATCGGAAGATGCACAAGCCGTGGCCAAGGAAATGGGCAAACTAAAAAAGGGCAGTTCGGAGATTGAGGAGGAACATCATGAACCACCTGTCTCCGGAAAAGAGAAATATATGGCAGGCGGCGATACAAGACGCAAGCCGTCAAAACCGTTAAGGAAGGAAAATCTGGAGATCGTTCAGAAGGCAAAACAGATTGATATTTCCTTTGTCGATGTATCTGGAGGACATAAGGAACATCCACACATGGGAGCGAAGGATGAAGAAGGCAAGTGGGGCTATATTCACGACGAAGCTGCCCTGCACAAGAACCCACCTTCTTTTGAATGGAACGACGACTCGGAGGAAGAGGCGTGCTCGTCCCGCGACAACAATTGGAAAATGCTTACAAAACGGGTAAAAGTTGAAATGGAGTATGACAAACAGCAAGATAAAAGTGGGGCGAAGCGAGACAAAATCTTTTGCCTAGTGTACACAATCGAGAAGGGGCACGACAAGATTCCTCCCATTAGAGTGAGTTTGTTGCCGCATTCATTTTGAATTTTTTATGTGATGGATATGCTAATCATACTCTTCCCTTCTTAGGAAACATGGGGGTCAAAATGTGACGGATTCATGGTGGGCAGTACAAAAACGAATACTAGCTTGGGAACTGTTGAAATCCCACATGAAGGGGAAGAGGAATGTAAGTTCTCTTCTGGAAATTGCAATCTGCCTCCTAGGCAAGTACTCATTCTTCTGGAATTTGATCCTTGCAGACAACAACATTTGGCAGAAAGTCCGATCTATGTGGAGTTACATTTACGACAACTACTACGGTGAGTGAGACACTGATCACAAGAACTCGAAGTGTACAAACCACAATCTCACTCTTTAGTTGCAGAAAAGTACGACTGGTTCCACATTGGAGGCGATGATTTGTTCATGTTGATCGAAAATTTACGATACTACCTCGAAAGCGAAGAAATCCGCACTGCAGCAAATGGAGGGATTTATCTCCCTCGCGGCAACGAGACCATGCAAACTCCCCTACTGCTGGGTCGTCGTTTTGCATACATGGGAGACATGACTAACATTTTTGATTCTGGTGGCTCTGGTTACACAATGAACAAGGCTGCATTAAAGAGGCTGGTAGTGGATGGATTCCCGAATTATTTCCCTCATATGCACACTTTTTCTGAGGGTAAGATTGTAGGAGTGTGTTGAACTGCGTTTCCTTGCTGTTCCTCTCTCATCTCGATTTGCTTTGCTTCGATTTCAGATACGATGGTTGCGAGGGTGTTTCGAAAGATGGATGTCTTGCCCTACGACACGAAAGATGAGGATGGCGGAGAAAGATATATGCCATTCATGCCGGGCCACCATTGGGGGTACCATCTACCAAAAAATCCTGAGAAAGATTGGTACGCGAAATACTCTATTAATATCAAGGAAGGACCAGAGCATTGCTCGCCACAGAGTGTTGCATTCCACTACGTCAAGACTGGTGCGAATATGAAGAGATTTTTTGCGCTAGCGTATGATCTATGTCCCAAAGAGTACAAATGAGTTTATTGCACTCGCTTCAAGGAATAATGAGATTAAGCTATATATTTTTGTGAAATGCATTGTACAGGCCAAGCATGCTCGTAAGAAGATACGGTATTGGGTCACGTTGACTGTGTATCATATTGTTGGCTGTCTATTGATATGTGGTGAAAAGTGAAGCTACAATTGCACCGCCATGCTATAGCAACCACTTCTGTGGCAGGACATACCGCGGACGCGTAGTGGCAAAGTGGTACTGTCGCTACGACACGGGCGGGGGATCCAGAATGCTTGAATGATCCCGGAATTCAAAAAGCCGAGCTCACGTTTCACTTTGAACGGCTGACTGCTAGAAAGACACTCAGAGTATTGTTGATCGACAAGTTGCTGTTCCGTTGAGTGGAGTCTAATCGTCTCGGAAGATGGCGAAAACCGGTTCGAGGAAGTGCTAAGATTTGTCTTTCAGCCTTCTGCCACAATGTCTTCAGGTCGCTTCGCAGCATTACGTGACGATGATTCCGATTCCGACAATACCCCAGAGAAGCCGGAAAGCCGCAATGTCCACATTCCATCTTATGAGGATTTATCTTCGCATCGGGCAGATGAAGAAACTGTCTTGGGCGCTATATATGGCCCCGACTTCTCCAGAGAAGATGGTCCATGGGGTTGTCCAAAATTGGAAGTCCAGGTGCGACCTCCAGATTTACCCCCTGAAAAAGTGGGGACTCAACTGAAGCTTTCTGTCCAGCTAGGAAAGCAGTATCCCTATGTCGTTCCTACAATCCAGTTGAAAAATGTCCAAGGACTTTCGAAGAATGAGCAACTTCACCTTGCCCAGCAATTGAAAGAGAGAGCTAACGAGCTTGCAGAAATTGGGTCTGTGATGGTTTGTGAATTTGTGCAGATTGTGGAAGATTACCTTCTGGAGAAAAATGTGGACCCAACCATGTCAGCGTGGGAGCAAATGAAAGCAAGAGAAGCTAGAGAAAAAGAAGAAGAATTGAAGGGGGAAGACAGAAGCGTAGATTTAGAGGCAACATCACCATCGAAACAAACTGTTGACTTCGAGGTTTCTTCGAGCAACGTACAGCCTCGCAGGGATGCTGCTTCTGCCGACGTGGAGTGGGAGATGGCCAGGCAAAGAGAGGCCATAGCAGCGGTGAATCGAGGAAGGCAAAAACTGGGAAACGTGTTTGATCAGAATCTGGCAGACGAAGATGAAAACAATGCAGCTATTTTTGGTATTGTCGACGAGGACGATGAGTTTAGTGATGGTTTCGATGACGAAAACGAAGAGGACGGACCATTAACCAACCTTGTTGGATCAAGTAGGTACAAGACTGATTTTATCGAACTAGGTATTCTCGGCAGAGGAGGTGGCGGCGAGGTGGTGAAAGTGAGGAACAGGCTTGACCGCCGAATATACGCAATTAAGAAAATTATTCTCGAATCGGAGCGTGGTCCCTTTGCAAAATTTGCAGCAATCCAAAATCGAAAGTTGAGGAGGGAAGTGAAAACAATTTCACGTATGACGCACAAGAACATCGTCAGATACTACCAAGCTTGGCAGGAAGGCGGGATAGGAGAAGACACTATTGCTGAGGTTGATGGAGCTGAAATTTCAAACAGTCCAAAGGTTGGGACCGATTTTCGTGATGAAAACGACGAGTTGCATGAAAGTGAGGCAAGCGGGGACCACACCTCATACTCCAATCCATCTTCCTCTTCTGGGACAAGTTCACCCTGGTCTGATGAAGACTCTTCCAGTGGTGTCGACCACAGCATTATCAATCAAGAGTCACACAGAGCTTCACTGGTCAATCTGCTGGAACATGAAAACGACCATGGATTCGAGGTAAGATATGCTTTGCATCTGTTGATGTTGATGCCCTTCTATGCAGTAATATGCCCACTCTAGTGATTGTAGAATCCACTCCTCGCAGGTCTTGGTTTCCAGAATAGCACACATTATGGTCTGTACAAGAAGAAGGCCGCCTCAAAGAGCTCAGAGCACAGTTCGGAGGGTGATTCTATTTGGGACGAGTCGTCCGTGAAAGTAGATCACTCGAAAGGCAACCAATCGATCCTCTATATACAGGTATGTCCTTCATCTCTTCCTTCACAGTCTTTGTACCGACCAGTCCCCTCACTTGCACGAAGATGGAGTATTGTGCTACGACGTTGAGAAAACTAATCGATGAGCAGGTGTTGACTAAAATGGATACTTCAGAAATGTGGCGACTTACACGCCAGATCGTTGAAGCACTCTGCTATATTCATAGTCGCAACATTATCCACCGAGATATGGTAAGCACCGAGCATTGACTTCAAGCAACAGCTGTCTTGTATACTGTATCAACTCACTTCCTCCTTTTAACAAGAAACCCGGTAATATTTTTCTTGATTCGGAAGGCAACATTCGTATGGGAGATTTCGGTCTCGCTACACGAAGACCCGAAAAACCTGAATTGGTTATTGATGAATCGGCGTCGGCAGAAGCTAGCGCATTGTACGATGACGTTATGGACGTAAGTAGGCTGATGGGTTCGTCAAACCCAACAACTTCCTTGAAGTCGCAGCAGTCCACAATGGCAGAATCCATTACTGGAGGTGTTGGAACGATTGGCTACCGTGCTCCCGAGCAAGAGGCTTCGTCGTCGAAGAATGCTACCAAAGGTTCCGGCTCATACAATATGCAGGTCGACATCTATAGCCTTGGAATCATCCTTTTTGAGATGTTCCACCCACCTTTTGAAACGGTAAGGCGTTTCCTCAAGAGTCTATATTCCGTGCTCGAATCTCATTCTTGATTGATCTGCTTCACGTAGTACATGGAACGGTCACAGACTCTGTCCGCTCTAAGGGGAGAGACTTCCGCTGGAGATTCGTCGAACGGGGATTTTGATGAAAAGAGAAACTCCCGGTTTCCAGGTTATTTCATCAAATCGACCCCTGAAAATGCCCAGAGGATTATTTTGTGGTGTCTGGAACGAGACCCGAGCAAAAGACCCACTGCACAAGAACTGTTGAAGGTACTGCATGGCATGCTAAGGCGATAACGTGACGTAGTGTGGTTTCTCACATGCTTTTTCTACCATAGAGCGAATTGCTTCCTCGAAAAATGGAGGTCGAACAGCGGTATTTGGAGGAAGCTTTACATCTTCTAACGGATACTCAATCCGAAGGTTACATGCAAATACTGGAATCACTTTTTCAGCGACCCACTAGTGACTTGGTGGAGCTGACATTTGACACAGACATATCAGCGAAGGCAAATAGCATGGCGACGTCTCAGCAAGACAAGCGGGCGGCCTCTCCCTCGCAAGCTTTAGTTCGTGAAATTAAGGAGTTAAGAGCCGGTGCAATGAGTACTTCATTATCGATGAGCAATTCTTCGCTATTGGCAGCAACATCGGCGCTCAGAAGAGCTAGAAATGCGGGAAATGTTGGCAAGGGTGTTAAAGGGATCATGAAACGGTCAACCCAACGTGTCGCCGGAGTTCTTGCTATGTCCGCTGCAACGTCTGCTGCCATCGAAGGAAATCTGGACGGTGTTCATGGAGCGGACCCGCGCTTGGTGGATACGATGAAAGGGCGTCTAACAGGAATATTTCAAAGTCATGGAGCTGTGCGCCTGAAAAGTCCCCTTCTTAGGCCGCGTCCAAACACCAAAGCTGCCAACGCAACTGTTAGTGGGCCAGCCGAGCTTATGAGTAATAGGGGGTCTGTTTTGCTTTTGCCGGAGGATCTGACTGCCCCATTGTAAGTACAACGAAGGGAAGTACAGCTGAGCGTATTGGACGTCGCTTACAAGAGTCTTCATTCTTTAGTGCCCGTGCTGTTGGACGAGGTGGCTCCGCAACCTCAAACATTAAGAGATACGAGATCGGAACAGTCTACCACAAGAGTGCTGTAGGTGGCCACCCAAGAGAGGCTATGGAAGCTACATTCGACATAATTCAAGACGATCCAAGATCGAAAGGACAACAGTTGGAAGCAGAAATCCTTTTCACAGTTTGTCAGGTTATGAGTTCCTTTCCCACCAACTGTAAGTGGCTGGACAAGGGGAGTACACGAGATCCAGGGATGATCTAATTTGTATTTGTTTATTCGCAGCATCGCGTGTGGAGAGTTTGCCGTTTGAGGCCCGGTCGCCTCTGTGGTATCTCCGGCTGACTCATACTCGTTTGTCGGACTCAATCTTGGAGCTTTGTGGCGTTCCAGCAAAGGAATCGCTCAGGCGTGCTTGTCTTCATATCCTGAGTCGATTGACTAGTTCGCCCCCAAGCTGCCTGATTCGTTCCCTTCGAGCACCGCTTAGAAGGAAAAGATCCAACAGCTGCCAAGTAGATGTAACAGGCGAAGAACTGCTGGAGAAGTTCTTAGGGGAACTGATTGATACCCACCAGCTTCAAGCGGATGCTGTCCACAACCTTCGTATCTTTGTTTCCTCATGCATGCCACTTCCTGGAGATGCAAATGACGCCATAGAACGGATTTTGGCAGCTGTGTCAAAGTTGCGACCAAGCGAAGCGCCAGAGGCTGACCGTCGTAGATTGGTTCGAGATATTGGTAAGCATGCGAAACATTTGTCTGGTCTTATCCAGCTAATCGGATCTATTGGGATGTCAGCACAGGTTGAATCGGAGCTTGGGTCGGGGATGAAGCAAAAAACCGTAGTCTTGAATAAACCCCTTTTCATATCTATTGATCTTGGACTCCGGCAGCGCAGAAAACACTACCATGGTCAGCTGCTATTCCAGTGCATAGTGCTACCGGATAATTATTTTGACCAATGTGTTTCAAGTGGTGACGCCCAAGAAACCAGCGACATGATTTTATCTACAGGAAAAGGCTTCAAAGTTGCTGAAGGTGGTCGCTACGACGATCTCGTTCGAAAGTCGCGTCCTCCGGGCAACTTTGGTTCGGCATTATTCCATGAATACACGGCTGCCGCAATCCCGAAGGTAAGGCCGCAATAATTTTCTTCGGTACGCTGGCTCAGTCTTATGCTAACTTGCGAATTGATACTGATTTAAGTGTGTCGGAGTACGCTTTGCAGTCGGAAAGCTTGTCGAACTCGCTTATCTTGACGCTGCTCTGGCGAGCGTTAGTAGTACCAATGAAAGTTCACTAATTTCGGATACCACAAAGTTCAGTCTCGATAAGCATGGAATCGATGTCTTGCGAACAAGCCTTGCTCACCCCTTTAACTTTATACAATCTGCAATCCGTTGCATAGTTACTGGCGTGAGTGCGTTTGAAGAAGCAGATTCTACAGAGCGCTTCATTGTGGCTTCCCGCTTATGGACAGAAGGAATCGCTGCTGAATACATGGCTCAAAGTGGCGTGATCAGCAGCGTGATCAAGGAGAATCGCGAAGAAATGCATGGTGCTGGGACCAGTGTAAGTGGTGACCACCGACTTGTCATGTATTGGGTCCCTTGTCCCTTGTACTTCTCTAACCTTGGTTTCTGCCTAGGGATGGTCTCTAGAAGATATGTGTGCAGTTTGTGCCATATTGAAGGTGTGTTCTCTTTGACGGTCTTGTTCTTTCTTCCATCAACCCAGATTCCTTACTATATCTCTACCTGTAGATTCCTTTTGTTGTTATTGTAGATCCTCACCTGCTGAAAGACAAAGGCTCTGTGCGCCTCAGACGTGTCCTGTTGAACGACTCTACCGAAACGTCAAGCTCTACCAGCCAGGAGCACTTAGTGGGTATCGAGACTCTAGCAACGCTCATTCGAGAACTCTCCGAAGGTAGCCACGGCATGGAAGAAACAGGAGAAGAACAAGGAGACTTCATAGCCCAAACACCCGCTGCTGCGGCATACCGTGATTCAAATAGGAGCGTATTACCATCTCTTGACTGCATCTACATCAACCATGGGCAATACTATGAAGAAACAGACAAGCACTGGTCTACTTCAAATTGGAAATCTGTGAAGAAGACGATGAAGGGAATCGTACAAAGGGGAGAATCTTTTATCTCAGTGTTTATGGATCCATTTACAAAAGGGGCTGGTCAGCCTATTCCCATTTTTGCCGTAACAGAAACTCCGTTTTGGGTTCTAAGAGAGTTTGGAACATGCCTAATGAAACGGGAAAACGAACAGAGCACTTCTAGCACATGCATCGAAGTTGGAGAAAATTATCCAGCACACAAGAGGGCTCTTAAAACACTTGGTAGTGCTGTTGATAGTTATATGAAGCGGAAGGGTTTTTGGACGGGAGGAACTCAAGCCCACGTACGAAGACTATTCGTCCCTATTCTACTCTACAGTAAGAAAGACGATCGATTTGATATGATGACGCTCGAATGTTATGCTTCTGGTGGCGGGACTGGGTCAGATCATAACCGAATTCGAAGAAAGTAGCGAGATTAATGAACCCGTTACATGAAACACTGTGTTACGCCTAGAGAATAAAGCAATTGGGTGTGGTAAATGGAGTTTTCGGCAAAGTACATTTGTAGACCACAAAATGAAGAATTGTAGCAACCAAGCAGAGATGGTCTAGTTGGTTATGACGCGGCTTTAACACAGCTGAGGTCATTTGTAGACCACAAAATGAAGAATTGTAGCAACCAAGCAGAGGTGGTCTAGTTGGTTATGACGCGGCTTTAACACAGCTGAAATTATTTGTAGACCACAAAATGAAGAATTGTAGCAACCAAGCAGAGATGGTCTAGTTGGTTATGACGCGGCTTTAACACAGCTGAGGTCCCGGGTTCGATTCCCGGTCTTTGTATTTTGCCCAAAAAAGCACGAACACAGTACAGTGAATTGGGAACATTGATACATTGATTATATGCAACAGTTGGTGTACCTGCATTTGAATAAGACTTTCTAATAATTCAGTCACTACCAGAAAGTATGCCTATTCCTCCATCCCATCCCCGTTCTCCTTGTCAAACTTCTCCTGCGCTTTTCGGAGCTCCTCGTTTGCTTTGTCTGCATCGAAACCTTTTGTTCCGCCCTTGCTCTCATCCAAATCCTTTTCGTGAAGAAATGGAGTTTCCATATACTGCCCTGGAGACAGCCGGAACTTGAGCATCCCTTTCTCCAAGTCAATTGAACATGTGTGTCGTTTCAACATGTCTAGACCCAAGAGGAACTCCATATCTTTTGCTTTTGCCTGTCCCTTGATTCCATCTCCAGCTATTGGCAGTGTGGCATCATCCATAACGGTGACGCTGCATGGGAAATGTACGTGGCCAACCGAAAGTTGAACAATATGAATTCTGCCCAAAATCTTTCCTGTACCGACACCCATTGCGACTCCAGCAAATCGAGTATCCACGAGATCATAGATTCCACATTTCTGAGCACATTTTTTTGACATGATTGTCATTTGCGCTCCCGAGTCTACAAATGCTTGTATTGGATGGTCATTGATTTTAGCCTCCACGTAGAGCATCAACACTTTACCCATACTTTCTGGGTATTCGTGCATAGCTTGTTCATATTGTTCGTGGACCTCCCGCAGCTTCTTCTTTTTGTCAAAGTATTCCTTCGCTTCAATGTCATTAGGATCCTGCTTCAGCCTTTGAGTAAACTCCTTTTCCTTGTGAAATTTCTGGGACATCGCAAAGGATTGTTGGATACTTCCCTTTACAACTGATTCTCTCCATGTTTGGACAGCTTGTTCATACGAGAGGCCTCGTAGTTTTTGTGCTAGAACAGGGTTACGAAAG
The DNA here is from genome assembly GCA_019693525.1 of Cylindrotheca fusiformis. Taxonomy (NCBI): domain Eukaryota; phylum Bacillariophyta; class Bacillariophyceae; order Bacillariales; family Bacillariaceae; genus Cylindrotheca; species Cylindrotheca fusiformis. The sequence goes on along the minus strand of JAAMXS010000911.1, from coordinate 10,433 downwards.
TTCAATTCTTTGGACAAATGATCATGATCCTGGAGTAATTTGACGATTGCTTTTGGGTGAGGGTTTGCCCTGTCAAGCAAGACGACTTAACGAGTGAGCTTGGCATATCTGACACACAAATCATTCTTCAGGAAAACGACTCACTCTAGAGCGTCAAGAAATGACATGCCTGCATAATATATCGGAGTAGGGTTATCATTGATAGTGGAAGAAGCCAGCAAATTGTTGAAGTTCAAGCCCCCGGCGGAAGGAGCTGGTGAAGCAGCCGCCGTTCCTCTGGATCCAAGAAGATTGGAAAAGTCCAATCCGCCACCTGCAGTGGGGGCAGGGGCTGGTGCAGGACGACGAGCTGAAGGACTCATAACAACCAATAGGTCACCGTTTTCGATACCTGCTTGAACCATAGTATGAGAAGTATTGGTCAATGGTTTTCCATCTTTGACCAGTACCAAATCTCCAGTCATGGAAAGTAGAGCACTTGAAAACTCAAGCAACTCTCTGACTGTCATCGTGTTGACAACTGGCAGAGACTCAGACTGACCAGTCTGCGGATTGCACAGTGTGATTGTGATGTCGCTCATTGCAAAGTTTACGACGAATGAGTCAACGGGATAGGTAGCAAAAATGCAACACTAACACTTGACATCCATCACCTCCAAACTCCCACCATTTCCAATGCATTCCGTTGCAGTCTTCGTCCGCGAACAATTGAATAATGCTCTATCGGACTAACAAATTTGTCCGTTTCTTTCTTCAAGGGAACGTTGAACTCGATCGGGTGGGTCATCCATAACGGTCAGATTAGCTTCGTTTCGTTGGTGTTCGAAACAAAGCTGTAGTGTACCAACCGCTACGTGGCTCGACCTGGGAAAAGCAATGGGGATATTGCTCGAGACGGAAAGGAAAAAGATAGTTGTTGTTGTTTCTCCTTAATACAAAACTCAAAACAGCAAAATCAAAATGTTCTTGGTTGACTGGTGGTACAGTGCTCTAGCGAGTCTAGGTAGGTGCAAGTGAAACGGAGTGCGAACAGTGGGGTGAAATCATTCGAGGCATTGGGAACAATGACTGCCAAAGCTTTCCCATGACCAACGGCTGTTTCGGAACCCCAACTTCTAATATTCTCTTCCTTCTGGAAAACAAACAGGACTCTACCACAAGAATGCTAAAATTCTTTTCTTGGGCCTGGATAATGCTGGTAAGACAACTCTTCTTCACATGCTGAAAGAAAACCGAGTCCAGGTCCACGTGCCGACTCTCCATCCAAATACGGATGAATTGATCATTGGAAACATCAAATTTAAAACCTTCGATTTGGGAGGTCACGAAACAGCTCGTCGTTTGTGGCAGGATTATTTCACCACTGTAGATGGTGTCGTCTACCTTGTAGATGCTATTGACAGAGGTCGTTTCCCAGAGGCAAAGAAAGAGTTGGATGCTCTTTTGACTAGTGAGGAATTGCAAGAAGTTCCCTTTTTGGTTCTTGGAAATAAGATTGATATGCCGACTGCTGCTAGCGAAGAAGAGCTGAAATTTGCTCTAGGTTTGGTCGATACGTATGGCAAGGACAAGGGTCCAGATGCCAGTGGAACACGCCCCATTGAACTCTACATGTGTTCCGTTATTCGAAGAATGGGATACTCTGATGGATTCAAGTGGCTCTCCCAATTTCTATCTTAGACTATTTTCGATTGCCTTTTTATTTTCTTCCTTGCCATCTCGGTTTTTCTGCCTCCTAGCTAGCACGGATCGAGCAGCATGATTGGTCTTGCAGAGTTCAGTATCTGGCAGGATTAGTTTTTAAAAAATAGACATACTCAAACGTAGACAGCAGCATCGGAGATCTCGTGGTCTTCTATCTAGCTAGTTTAGCACTTGTTGCTACACTATATTGCATATAAGATACTGTACAGTATATTCATGCTTACGGTAGTCACATCCTACTGAGCGTTCTGTCCTCCGTCCGATCGAGTATATCGGTTGACGAACTGACGCTCTTCTACATCTAGTTTTGGCCCACGGCGAATTCACGTGGATGATTCTTGAAGTGGGATCTTCCATCCTCTTTCCCCTTGTCGGAAGCATATCATTGCCCATGGTATTAAACACTCAACGACGGTTTGTTTTATCTGCTGGAAATGGTTTACCTGCGACAATTGAACTTCATTTTAGCATTTGCGCTTTTGCTACAATGCTCTGCGTTTCAAATATCTCAAAAGAACGTCGCTTCACGGCGACTGGAGTCCAGAATACTGCCAACAAAAGCCTCACATCTTTTTGGAAATACGAGGCCGCGCTCATTAAGGATCTACATGAAGGACGATCCCAAAGATCCTGACGATACGGAAACCCAAAATGTTGAGGAGATAAAAAAGGGCGATGGGAAGAAAGTCGAAGAAAAGCGAACGCGAACTGTGCTTCTCACAATTCCTCTTTTCTGCAAGTTCGTCATTGTACTGCTGATAAAGTTTGTTACCGATTTAATTGTATTCCCCTTGCTCTTTCTATATCGACTTGTCGGACTTGGAAAAAGAAAGTTTCTTAATGCCATTGGAAAAGGCGATAAACACGAAAAGACAAATGGGGAAGCGTGAAACAAGGAAGTCGTCCACAACTGTACCGTCTAATCATGATCCGCTCAGCTTGTTTATTACACACACAATCACACATTGTAGCGACCTTGTAACATCGATTTTACTAGCAATGCATTAGATTTGATCTCGAATAAGACTGTCTTAGGATTGCTCAAGGAGGAAATGCAGAGTGCATCCATAGACTAATTGATGCTAGGAGACCACCAGCTATTTGTTCCACCGATACTCCATCATCATCAGACGAAAAATACGACTGTAGTACCCCAGAGATTACAAGGCCGAATATGAGGGCGAACCCCTTCTTGACTGCTCCCGAATGTTTTGTCACAAGCCCAACCAAGACTCCCCCAGCAGCATTTGTGAGCACTGGTATCAATGTCTTCCACGACCAGCCCACCATTGCGTTTCTTTGTCCAAGACGCTTCCCATCTGGGGTACCAAGAATCAAACTTGTTGTCATGATCATAATTGAAAACACGCTTAACTCCATACTGAAGATGTACGTGTTGGTCTTCAGAATCTGAAGATTTTTTTGCACCAAAGCCCCAGTAAAGCCTGATAACATGCTGGCGATGACGACTGGAATCACTCCACTAGCCAAACGAGGAGTACTGGACACAGGGTCCTCATCAGAGCTATTACATGTTTCGATAGCAGTCGCTGTGTTTCTCTTTCTTATGGGTACAATTTTCTCGAGTACCAAAGCGGAAAACAACAGAGTGACTAGGGCCACTATCTGGATTGGTGACTGTCTTTTCCCCATTAACAAAAAGCAGCAAAGCGCAGCAGATAGAGTTTTCGTCTGATTTAAAACATTGTAGGTCACAGGAGGAAGGTTCTGATACGCTACCAAGGAACAGTAGTTCTGAATCAAATATAGAACGGACGGGATGCCAGCCCCTAACAATGCACCTCGAAGCGTCCACTGCTTCAACGCTGTATCCAAACTACCAGTGAATAGAAGCACCGACAACGATAAGAGAAATTTTGTAAAGTCTTGAGCCAGAAGTACTGTACTTCGGACAATCGTGTTGGGCGTGAACGCCTTGGTCAATAACGGTTGGAAACCAAATTGGCAAGCTAACAGTGTCAAATAGACTGATGATTCTGGAATTGCTAGGGCGGTTTGTAGTCTTGTGATATGTCTTTTGTGCTGTCTTGCATAACATACATGATTTCTGTGGCTATTCTGGTTCCCCCATGGCTGGAAGTCACTATAAGCTCTTTGCCGAGGCAGTGCAACGATCCGATTGTTTGTCTCTGTGAAAGCCTGCACTTTACCTCTTTGCGTACCAGACCAAAGAGCAAACGCAGCCAGAAGAATGGAATTTGGGTTCGATGCTAGACCAATCGTCTTCATCAATAAAATGTGTCGTCAAAGGAGTGCGACAAAGATGTTGCGATAGGATGGGTCTTGCACTTTAGTTGTTGTCACAAGTTTCCCCCTTCATAATTTTTATCCGGATCCATTGACTGTCAACCCTGCCGCACGCACGGCAAGACTACGCTGGTATTTCAGTACAGTCACGTATGCATCTTTTGCCAGTCGAGAACATTGATTTCGACCAGGTTTGAAGTTCCCATTTGTTGACCTGCTCAAAATGTCTCTCGAATCTGACATCAGAAAGAAGGTAGTTCTATTGAATTGTTTGTGATTTTTGTTGCTTGTGTGGCGTGCAATGTTGAAACTGATTCTCAAGTTGACCTTTTGCTTGCACGATCCGGTCGCTCTTCGCAGTGCCAAGACTCCCTCGAAGCCGAACACATAGAGTTACTTATTGAAGGGGACGGATGTGACGGTGGAGCGAAAGTTGATTTGATAGTTGTCAGTAAGAAATTTGCTGGCGTTCCGCTCCTAAAGCGACACCAATTGGTCAACGATGTATTCTCCGAGGATTTAGGCAACAATCGCATTCATGCATTGACGATTAAAGCCTGGACTCCCGAGCAGTACGAGAAGAAAATGAGCTCATAGTCACCAAGAAAAGCGTAATTGATCAGTGTTTTGAGCAGCCTTCTCAGTGTTAGCAAAGGCGTTGCTTTGCATCCGATGAGGCATTCTTGTTCAACAGCTATTACCATCCTGAACGGCACGACCGAGGCCTTGTATCTAATTTCAAAATACAGATGTTACAATCTTGTACCTATACCGATGTTACAATCTTGTACCTATATGTATCGCCTGCACAATATCTGAGTTTTACTTTTTGTTTGTCAAACCTGCATTCGCCAATCTCTGCAAAAGACAATTATGATTGTTGATTCGAAGAATCGGTTAGTTTCACGCTTCAGTCACGAACAAGGAGTCAATTGGGGGATAACGACCCACAATACGTACCATACCCATATCCCATATCCCTATGAAGCCCCTTTTGATCGGGCAATGGTATCCAGCTGTAAGTGAGCGGATACGTATGTCCAACTGGCGTCGAAAAGCTCTCCGAGTTCAATGACTTACGTTTGCGGAAATTTTATTTCCAAAATAATAAGACGTCGTTCTTGTCAAGCGAAACAACATTGCTCTCTGAATTTTGGAGAGCTTCGTCAACTTTAGCCTGCAATTTTGAATAGCATAGACGGAAATTAGCACCATCAGCAATCATGAAATTCCAGTGTACAGCATTGTTCTGGCTTCTTCTGAACGCGTCAGTGTCGTCATTTGCAACCCCTTCAAACTACAAATCTCAAGCCTTGAAGTCGTCGTCGTCATCTTCTTCTTCAAAGAGACTGCCTTTCTTGTACCGAGGAGGACAGAAAACAAATTCCATATTATCGGCAACTGTACAAAGTCCTTCTCAATCCGCTGTATCCGACGCAAACCTCGAACTACTGCCAACAAGAGGTAGAGAGGCCATCCTAAGCCTAATTGAAAATGATGTAAACGGTTCCCAAAGCCATGTCTACGGTGACTGGCCAGAAGCTGGCGTCCAAGATGATGACAAAATCCGACTGAGTGAGCAGGTACGAAAGCATTCGCAAAGATCTTTCTGGCCTCAATATGGATACTTGTAGTTAAATCTTTTTTTATTCCTTTGCAGTTGGCAGACTTGGACAGCTCATATCCAGGTGGCCTTAAAGCATACCTCTCCAAGGCACGAACCTTGCTAAAGGAAAGTGCTGACGGTGTGAATCCTTTTGAAGAATACGAGGCCCTTGTCCCTGAAGGCGAATTGTTGAGTTATGATGGCGAAGGAAGCATGTCATTTTCTGAAGCCGAACAATTAGGTCTCCAGGGAATGTCAGGAGCCGTATTTGTTCTTGTAGCTGGTGGACTGGGAGAGAGATTAGGATATTCTGGTATCAAGTTGAGCTTGGAAACAAATTTGTGTACAAATAAGTGCTATTTGGAGGTTTACGTGAAATATATCAAGGCTATGGAATACTTGGCGAGACTGAAAACAGGCAACAATGACATCCGTATTCCTTTGGTTATCATGACATCTGGAGACACCGATCCGCTTACTCGTAAGCTTCTGAAAGACAATAGCAACTTTGGAATGGATGATGATATGATTAGCATTGTGACTCAAGATAAGGTTCCGGCTTTGAAGGATGGGAATGCTGGACTCGCCTTAGATGACAGTGATAGGTGGTCAGTCCAAACAAAGCCCCATGGACACGGTGATGTTCATCACTTACTGCATCGCGAAGGATTGGTTGATAAATGGGAAAAGGAAGGACGAACTCATGTTGTCTTTTTGCAAGATACCAACGCTTTGGTTATCAACTCTGTTGTTCCAACAATTGGTGTAAGCATTGCCAAGGGATTTCATATGAATAGCATTTGCATCCCTCGCCTTGCAGGGGAAGCAGCCGGTGCTATCGCCCGACTCGAGTGCGTACTCGTGACGTTTGTTTGATGGAAAGTGAACGTGAATGCTGACTCTCTTCTTTTTTGTTTTGGTTGCATCAGACACAAGACAGACCCAAAGAAGAGTTTGGTCATCAATGTGGAATACAATCAGCTTGATCCTCTGCTCCGAACCCAGGGCGACTGTACTGGCGACGTGGCAGATCCAGAAACTGGACACTCTCCATTCCCTGGAAATGCCAATAACATTGTCATTGAAATGGGTGCGTATGCTAAGACACTTCGGGGAGAGGACCAAGGCGTCGTGTTGGAGTTCGTCAACCCAAAGTACAAGGATGGTTCTAGAACGGAGTTCAAGAAACCCACTAGATTAGAATGCATGATGCAAGACATCCCGAAGCTATTTCAGAAAGAAATGAAAGACAGTGCGAATATTGGCTTTACGACGTTTGATCGCTGGTTCACCTTTTCCCCGGCCAAGAATGCTCTCGAAGCAGGAGTTGCTGACGTGAAGAAGGGAAGCATTGCCCCCGGCACCATGTCGTCGGCTGAGTCGGACAAGTACATTCAGAACCAACGTAAATTGAAGTTCGCCGGTGTGGACATTGATGTTACCACCCCGGACGACTTGGTGATGGTTGCAGGAATCCCAGTGACTCCCGGACCCAGAGTTATGTTGTGCCCTTCATTTGCAATCACACAAGAAGAGATCTTGAAGAAGATCCAAGGCAAGAACAAAATCACGAAACGATCTTCTTTGGTTCTGGAGGGTCATCATTTGACTATCAAGGATCTTGAATTGGATGGCGCCTTGGTGATTCGTACTGGGGAGGATAGCCATGTCACGGTAGATGGATTGAAGGTAGAGAATAGAGGATGGGAATTGGTCGAGAATGACCCAAGTAAGGAATACGAAGAGACAATCGCCATTCGCGGTTACACCATGGCAAAGCACGACACAAGGGAGTATATTATTGAAGAGCCAGGGCACTTTGTCATTGGAGAAGATGGTGAAGTCCAAAAAGTGGACTAAGGAAGACGACAAAAGATGAATACATTGCAATGGAAAATACACTAGAGAGTCAATGGCATTAATAAATTTGAGATTTTGTGTATTGTCGTTGGTCGAGGTCTGAAATTGTCACAGTTTCTTTCTCAGCTGCCATGGCTTTGGTGCCAATATTGCGTCGCCATGATTTTGTTGCAAAGTGTGTTGGTTGTGCGTGGCGTGTTCCATGCGGCAAGTGTGTTGGTTGTGCGTGTTGGTTTGGTCCATGGAAAATGGAAGGTCAATCATCTGGCAACTATTGGCTAGAGCTGTTGCCTTCGAGGTAGGTCGTCGTCCATGGCGCAATCTTTCCGGTTCCTCGGCACGCAGAGCAGTCTTCACTTCCCTCCGCGCAAACTATACAGGTCCGGTAATCGTCTCCATAGGCTGCAATTTTGGTACCGCGACAAAAACGACACGGCATTTTGCCACTGCCCGAGCATTCTTCACAGAAACCTTCACACGAATCTTCATCAGTTTGACATTCGTCGATCTGCCAATTCATTTCCAAGCGGACCCTACCCTTCTTGCTATTCAGGGATTGTTGGACTTGGTTCGCAAAGCTGCTTGGCTTTGCAGTCTCTGCTTCGTCCTCGTCAAAATCGGGCATGGCGTCCCAGTCAATTTCGCATCCTTCTTCGTCGTCACATTCGTCGTCGGAATCCTCTGGCTCGGGAATGCTGCTACTGCTGCCGATTGTGTCCGCCTTTGCGGGTGCTTTCGACCAGTCTATTTCGCATTCGTCCTTATCGGGACATTCAAATTCATATTCCTCCTCGAAAAAGGGGCCGCCGGATCCTAGGGCTGTCGGCATTGGATGGAGCCCAGCCGCCAATTGACTTTGACGATGTGGCATGGTCCATCCCGTGGCCATGGAGCATCGCATTAATAGAAGCAATGATAATGAGTGGGAAATTGCCATTGTCTTGTCCTTTCTTTGATCTATTCGTGTTTGGTTGAGGGACTAGGAGAAGGGTGCCGTGATTGTGATTGGAATTCTGGTTGATGGTGGTTTTCTGTATCCCATCTGCTGAAGGCGAAGGAAGCATCGAACACCGGCCATTTTCGGTTGCTTGTTCTTCGTTCGTGATTTCGAGCAGATGTTCGTCGTTCCCTTTATTTTGGTTCGCTTATATTACTCTTTTGTATGTGTGTGCTACCTCTGGTAGCTGCGTACGTATCGAATACACTGTCATATGTGGCCACTGCTAGCGTTGAAACTGCCAAGGGATGGCATCCATACGTCTGCCGGCGTGCTCAACTGGGTTCCCATCCTTTCCGACTCGGAAATCTTCTAACACTACCAACGCACTTCACAACAATCAACCGGTGTGAGACATCCATTGAGGTCCGTAAGTACAAACGTTTGAAAATTTCACTGGATGCCACTATGACCAGGAACTGCAGTGCCTTCGGTTGGTGGGATCCGTTCAGGATGCATATAGAATCATGTTACTGATGAGGCTACGCACCGATGTTTCGCCAAGGAAACCCACACATACTTTCGGGAACCTATCGTTCGAAAAATCAACTGACTGGAGGCAATTCATTACTTCATTGATTGATTGAATGAATCATCCATCCATCCACCCTTCTATCTATCAATCGATCCGTCCCACTTTCCTGCCTCCTCTTTGAGCATCTTCAACGTCATGAGCTCATTCAACAGTCCTCGCCACAATGAAGATCGGTCTCAATGTACGGAACTCGATACACCCCAAGATATCAGTCATCCAAAGGACTTGGACGAAGCATCGGAAGAACGATCTTCTCGCTACTACCGTCACGATGACTACCCCCCACATTTCCATCATCACCACCATAGTCAGAATCATCATCATGCAGGTGATGAAGATATAAGACCACCTACAGATTGGTCACGTAGCGCATACTACCCAGGGTGGCCAAACTATGCTACTTCTCGCTCGCATTATCCTTACTATCATCATCAGCAACAGCAGCAGCAGACACGTTACCCGTTTGAGAGCCCATCCAGCCGGCAGCCTTCCGGCTATTATGATCCACGACGGGGAGATCAAAATCCGTACACAGAGCCGCCGTCTCCTTCTCACTTTAGCAGACCAGTTCCACCAAGTTGTGCCTCCTATGCAAGGCCTGATCCGTACCATTGGGAGGGAGATAACACTTACACTCCGATTCGAAACAATCAAGGGCCAAGAGACTACTCCTATCATCCAACAGATGGCAACGTTGCTTCTCCTCCAGCAGTGTCCAGAGAGAACTCTTTTGAATTTGTGGGCCGACGATTCGTTCCCACGGATGAACCTTTACCGGCATTGGTCCCTCGCACAATGCATCCGTATTCACCGCCCATTCGCCCACCGCCGCCACCACCACCACCACCCCGTCAGCAACTGCAGCCACAATCGGTAGCATCTCCTCCACCATCCAACACTGCGACAGCATCCTCCTGCTCCGCTCCTGAAACTGCTCTGCAGGACTACCCTGCCAGCTGGGGCAAATACATTTGGGAGACCCGTCCGTACGATGTCTTGTGTGGCAGAGGGGTCCCCACGGCGCATCAGTGGGGCAATCACCTGTTCAAGACCCTTGTCAAAGAGCGTCAAATCGAATACCTTGCGTGCGAACGCAACGACAAACCCAAATTGTCCATGGAGATCATCGATATCATTTCTTCCTACCATGGCCGTTTCTTGAGGAGGGTCAAGGTTCCTCACCGACAAGAACGATTTGCTTGGGTAGAACTGACCGATCAACGATCCTATGAGAAAGTCTGCCAAGCCCTACGAGATGGCGGTCCAAGGATTCGCCAGGCCATGATGGCCCTGACATCGTCGACGACTGCCAGCAAGGAGAAGGAGAAAGACAGTAATGAAGACAAGGAAAATTCAGAAAACCGCCACACAAGCGACAATCGCTAAAAATTTTGCGTTTTATATTTACAGTATAGTATGGGATTGTGATGTGGTGGTTGGTCATCGTCGTTTATAATAGCAAC